>JAXIVJ010002732.1:0-60000 GCA_036785665.1 Chirona hameri | reverse complement strand
AGATAGAGCTATCAAACTGCCATCTCGGATTTTTGAGTTTTATGAGAGAAAAAATTTGTTGAGAAATCCAATTTTTTTTAAACAATATTTCCAACAAAAATCATAGTTATCCAAAAACCGGAATATATGTGATCGAAACGTGTTCGTTGAATATGTGTACCAAATTTGAAGTCGATATCTTCAAAAATGACTGACTTATAACATTTAAATGACCAAAATCGATCACCTCTCACAGCATTACTTTGCATACAAAATGCATTTCCGTTTTTGCTTTTTAATTCTATAAATATGGAACAAACAGTGTTCTAAGGTCATTTTTTTTGCGTTCTAGACGAAAAAAACCCATAAACATGTGTTACAACGCCTAATCACCGTAATCTGCAGTTTGACCTCGTGACCTCGGATGACTTTGACCTGACCCAGGATCATTAACAGCTTAGGATGGTACTTAGAAGTGTCGGACACACGAATTATACCGATTTATCGACTGCTTATGCGTTTAAAGGGATTATACGGGTTTTTCCCAGAATAATTGAGTTACATAGTAAAACGTACTTATAAAGGTGGTAGAAGTCCCACGGTAGCCACATTTTTTTTCTGGAAATGACCTCTTCTGCACGTAAGGACATTCCAAAGTGCGCGGTGATGCCACCGCGTATTTTCTGCAGGACCGGCTGAGGCAGAGTCAGTCATCTCTTTTATGCTAATAAAAACACCTCACGTATGGCATATTTCCGGTAAAATAAGCAATATTTGAAAGAAAATAAACTTGTTTTTTCAAACGACAGCAGCAGTTACCTAGTTTTCACATAAAATTCTATATTTTTCATGAATTTTCATGCCAAAAAATTAATACGCCACCACCAAAGTCTCAACGCTAAAAGCCAGAGAAAAGAAAACCACAAAAACACAAAACCTCAACGAACAGTGTGTAGCAATACAAAGTCCCGTCAGTTTTGAATTGCATAATAATTTTGTGATCCAGTCTAGGACTTGCAGATAATTCAAAACTCTAAAATTGATCTTAAGATAAAAGTGGTGGACAGTAGTGCCGATCAAGTACTCGTTATCTGATACTAGTCTCGAAAAACGCCCAAGTTTTAACGCAGATAATTTCTGAAATAATGGACTAAATGAGCATTGAGGTCCCTGTTATATGTCTTAAACGTGTTTAAAGCTCATACAACTGCAAAAGAGTGCATTTACTTTCAGGACGGAAACCCGTATAATCCCTTTAATATCGCAATTTTGCGCGACAATTCCATCCATCGAGACCTTTTGACACGGTCAAACATTTTGTACTTGACTTGACCTGTGACGTCATCGGTGACCCTGAGGTCAACAATATTAGGTTTCTCTCGATAAATTTCCCAGGGCTATCGAATGCCGTTTGAATTGTTACAATCGGTCCAGTAGTTCCGGAGATCCGAGGGGGGATGCCCCCCCCCCCGTAAGTCGCATTATGGAATATACCCCAGTAACTCGCGGGTTAAAAGAGGATCCATTCAACATATATAGAAGTGGTCCTTAGCATCAAGGGTAGGTTGCTCCCTTTGACGACCAGAATCATTCGTTACCCCCTCCCCATTGCGCAGACGGCAGTTCCCGGTTTCGAGCTATGCGGTACAGCATAACTTCAGGCGTTTACTACTAGTGCCACCTAGGGACAGGATTATAAGTATAGCCGGGGCGCCATTTGCGTCGGTCAGTCAATGGCGTTGGGCTGCAGAGACACCATATTCTATCGAATGGAGTTATTTACGTCAGTTTAAAAGTGTACCTTTTCAAACAGCCCGGACCATTACATAATGATCTATGTCCTGCGACGTAGAAGTGACGTTTTTGTCCTCGCTGGCTTTCCGCGTGACTCCTGGAACAGTTTCCGTCAGAAGGCACTAATCACAGGGCGTGGGCCGGCCAGGTCAAATGCCTCGCTCACGTGTCACCCAGTACGCGGCCCGCGACAGTGACCGTGCGACCTAACCGGCCGGCGCCGATCGAGCCACGCTTTTCTGGCCCGGTGGCCGGGCGTGCGAACAACTACGTCCAATTACACTGTCAATACCACAGGCCGCGGTACCACAAACCGCGGTAAATACCGCAGATCGATCGGCAGATACCGCGCTGAGCGCAGGTCGGGAAAAATCCTCCAAATCAGCCGGCTTATTTACATATTCATGGCTGAATTACAAAGATAACTTTTAGTTAGTGGCGGTTTATCTGAAGCACATAAAGCAAAACCACACATGTTAGGTAATTTTGTATAAAAAGTAGACATTGCCGAAGACGAAGATTGCCTGTGTTCTTCTCTGTGTTGATTTTAAAACCCAAAGATGTAACATGCTTCAAGTGTGAGGTCAAGATGGAAGCATGAAAACTTCAACATTGCCGCAATTTTCATGGGATTGAAACATGTCTTTATTTTGTCATTTACCTTCATTATTTACTTTTAGCTCTCCAAAGAGTACTTGGATATTATGACATAAGCGATTTTCGACATGCCAGCAATATTCAACGATGATTAGCGATAACGATATTATCGACATTAAACGATATTATCGTAGGTATGAGCACTGAGCAGCCGCTGAACACTGAGGCAGCATTCTGCATTCTGAAGTACTGCATTCAAATATAAGGTAGTTATTTCACTCTCGAGATACATTGACAGGAAGAGATGAGCACAGGAAGACAACCTTGGTAAGAATGGAGTAACCCTACCACTGCAGCGTAGTGCAAGGCGTATATACATTTTTATCGGGGGTTAAAACCGCGCAACCGATATCCATTTAACTGCATCCATTTATTTAAAAGCTCATTAAGGAAGGTCGTACTTGCAACGAGCTAAAAGGAAACAAGTCGATGGAACGTAAAACGCAAATCATTTATGTGTATTCGCCTGGGTCGAGGACGTTGTGATGACTTCGAGCATGATGAAAAACTAGCATGTATTTTTAAAAGGCTCTTGAAAGCCCAGCGTTGTAAAACGTGTCCCCACGATGAATTTCTGACAAGGTAGAGGACAGTGGCGATATGCATTACAATATTTCAATTTGGTTTCAATAAAAAACAACAGTGTCGTTGCGAGGTAATTTCTTAACCTCATGTCACGTGGGAAGGCAAACGCGCATATATGACCTTCAAGAGAGCCACCCTGGTGCGCGTTCCCCTCAGTGCGTGAGGCACGTGCGTGAGGCATTCAGTGAAAAGTTGTTGACCGGGGGGGGGGGGGGGGGGGGGGGGGGTAGCAGACCGTCAGCCGTCAGCAAGAAATTATTGACCGGCGTGTGGGAAGGGGTAGAGCGCATCGTTCTTCCCGTCAGCAACTGTATAGCATGTATAGACTTCACGTCTGGGGGGGGAGCAAAACATAGTTTCCCCTTTCCCCCTTGGACAGCCTTGGGGGCATGGCCCGGTTGCCCCCCCCCCCCCTGGATCCGCCTTTGCGCTCGATTCGCTGCGGCTCAGGTAAAATAAACTTGACGAGGCGCTCCGCCGGGTCGGGGGTCAGCTTCTATCCTATACAGCTCCTATACGATCGCCAAAAAAAATCGCAATCGCGATTCCAATCATGATCACGAAGCGTTAAACATTGAATTTGGTGACGTCATCAAAGCTGTCATATTTTCCGGTTCCGGACCGGCTCGAACTTGAACCGTAAACAGCGACCGCTACAGTGACACCACCACCAGATTCACTGAAATATCACCAATTCAAATTGTAGTCCTTAAAATGACTGAAAGGTCTCAGGTGCGACTGAAAATATGACTTAAATTACTGATTTAACAAATTCAGAGATTTTTCCTTCCAAAGTATTTCTCACCTTGATATGTGATATGGTTATTTTAAAAAGGTCAGTGGCATGCTGGAGATGAAAATCGAAATCTTCTCCTCAAATTGGGGGGGGGGGGGGGGGGGGCGGCACCCCCGCGAGAAAAAAAAGTTGCGGGGGCGTTCTGCCCTCGCTGCCCTCGCGGTTCCTGCGTCCTTGCTCGTGACTACATTTAACTTTATCGTCACCAGGGTGTTCATTTTTAAGTGGTCGCCTAGAGGAGTGTTGTGACTGGTAACAAGTTTTAGCCAGGTGGAACGATTTTAAAGAAAACTTTAAACCAACCGGACCAATACATTGTAGAATCCTGATATAGTATACATACACAAAAACTGCTCAGCAATGAAAATGTCATGTCCTGACAATTATCATAAATTCTAAATTTGTCATTTTTTTTACCTGTTTCTGTTTGACCTGTTTCCATTTTAACATCATTTGTCTTCTGTAAATTAACTTCCAGAAAATTATCAAACACAAGTCAGTCAACTTGAAATTTAAATAAGTCAAAAGGAAGTTAAGGCTTTCGGCTGGTACATGGTAACAGTCTCACTTTAATGTTTAAACAGCGTCAGGGGTGTCTCGCTGCCTGGATATTATAGAATAACCACTTCGCTGCGATACCTCGGGCACTTTGAACTTCGGAACGGAACGGGCAGCCAGATGGAAGAATTAACTTATATGGTCATGGCCTAGGGGACAGTTCAAATATGGCTAAAAAAGAAACTGACGCGAGACCATTGCGATGCCACTCAGGGTTACAGTATGACATATTCGCTTCCTACGCTTTGCATGTTTTATGCTTGTCTCGTTCTTCGTTGAGCATAATTTACAGATTGACCTTGTTCTACCATCAAGCTCATCCAACATCTAAAAACAAATTGTGTGACCCAATGGACGGAGCGATGTTTGAGACTTTTGAAGGGAAGGGGGTCAGGACACACAGGTCTGGCCACTGATTTCGGCTCCCACCTTCCAATGGCACCGCATCTTTGGGGATATCGCACCAATTACACAACAGAATGTTTGTATTTGTATGTGTTTTGGTCATGATGGGTAATGCTATCAGCCATATTTGCTAACATGGGTAATGCTTGTTGGCTGGTAAAAACAAAAACAGAACAATGCATGATGGTGATGAAGATTGGGGTTCATGGGCGCACCCAGTTCTATGGCCATATGGCGCCAATATACCAACGCATGTCGAGGTGTAATGACGTCCATACCTACAATATTACAATAGCGGAATGGTACGTCAGTTGAAGGGCTATTATGAGGCATGTAAGGTGCATCCTATCGATGTCTGATGCTGGCCACTCAAGGTAATCGTTCTGCCCGGGGGCCCACGGCCGTCGGAAGTGCCTGAGGCATCATTGCGAAGTGGTTATATCCTGACAGCAATGCACGCGGGTCATCAATTTCAAGCATTTGAAGTGACAGCGTTTTGTGGAAAGGTTCAAATGGAGACCCTATTAGGTATGATTTTACTTCGTATAATTTCATTTCAACGAGTTTTACTTGAATGAGCTAGTGTTACTTTACTTGCATTCGCTTTACATTCAACTTGAAATAAGCTAAATCGCAAATCGCAATTGCCTTATTCAATTTCTTTCCACGAGTTTTAGTTGAAGATGAGCTAGTGTTACTTTGACATAATCTGAATCGAAATTGTCTCATTCAATTTCAAATCACTTTCCTTCAATTGACCTTCACATTCTTGTTTTTTTTAAAATTTCATTCGGTTAATTTAAATTACTTATTTGCTTTTATTTTAAGCTAAAGGTTTTAGTTGAAGGTTGGTTCAGAACAGATAGTTTCGAACTACTCATATCTCACTAGTCGTGTCTTCTCTGGGAGCGAAGACCATCGGTTCTTCGCTCCCAGAGCAGACCACCAGTTCCGGTTATGATTGTATGATTCTTCCTTGCGGTCAAACGTTAGCCGCGATATAGCGATATACCAGAGCTTGATACAGCACAGCGGCAGCACCGAACACTACTAGTACTCACTCTCATCGACAGGTGGCACGTCGCGCGCCTCCATCTCCGACGGTTCCACGGGCTCCTCCAGTTCGGCAGAGGGCGCCTCGGTCATGTTCTGTTGGTAATCCTCGTCCACTTCCGTCGCGTATTGCTCTCTCAAGATCTCCTTGGGAACTGCAATATCAAACAAACGACTGGCATTAATGCACTGTGTAGGTGCAGGTATTGTTGGATATTATTTGATTTGATATGGGAAGAAAGGCGCTGACACATCACCCACCAGCCTGCAAGCTTCAAATGAGAAGAAGACGAAGTCAATCTGAATTTGTATCGATTTCGACTAAAAGTTCAGCGAATACAAGAACAGCGGAACGTGCATCGACTCGTGAACATCGACATTTGTGCCTGCATAGGCCGGGTAGGGACACGAACTCGTCTGACTCCAGCCGTCGCCGTCGAACGTGCAACTCTGCCACTCATCGCTAATGTACGTACTTCGCTTACCGCAGGTGTAAGTATTTTTCTTACCGCAGGTGTACTTGGTGGTGAGGTACATGTTGTGGTCGGGCGGACAGGCCCGACTGAACAGGTCCGGGTCAGCTGCCAGATCGCAGCTCGGCTTGCCCTGACACTGACTGATCATCTTCTCCGACGTGAAGCTGGCGTGACAGTCTGTCAAAGAAGCAGCGCCGGTTCAAAACATGTCTACTCAGATGATGGTACTTCAAGAACAAAATCACATGAGCATGATACATACATAAGGACCATATCCCTAAAAAATGTGTCGCAGTTTCTTTAATGAATAGACAATTGAGTGAACATCGTCGTTTCAACTTTTAACTCGGTCAGTAAAACTGCTTCTGTTTCTGTCTTGCGGCAAAACTGCGACAGACAGAGTACAGCTGACATTACCCCGGCCTCCAATCCCGTGGAGCACAATGAAGTGAGCGGTGATATCCCGTGGAGCACAATGAAGTGAGTGGTGATATCCCGTGGAGCACAATGAATTGAGCGGGGATATCCCGTGGAGCACAATGAAGTGAGCGGTGATATCCCGTGGAGCACAATGAAGTGAGTGGTGATATCCCGTGGAGCACAATGAATTGAGCGGGGATATCCCGTGGAGCACAATGAAGTGAGCGGTGATATCCCGTGGAGCACAATGAAGTGAGTGGTGATATCCCGTGGAGCACAATGAAGTGAGCGGTGATATCCCGTGAAGCACAATGAAGTGAGCGGTGATATCCCGTGGAGCACAATGAAGTGAGCGGTGATATCCCGTGGAGCACAATGAAGTGAGCGGTGATATCCCCCCGTGGAGCACAATGAAGTGAGCGGTGATATCCCGTGGAGCACAATGAAGTGAGCGGTGATATCCCGTGGAGCACAATGAAGTGAGCGGTGATATCCAGTGGAGCACAATGAAGTGAGCGGTGATATCCCGTGGAGCACAATGAAGTGAGCGGTGATATCCAGTGGAGCACAATGAAGTGAGCGGTGATATCCCGTGGAGCACAATGAAGTGAGCGGTGATATCCCGTGGAGCACAATGAAGTGAGTGGTGATATCCCGTGGAGCACAATGAAGTGAGCGGTGATATCCCGTGGAGCACAATGAAGTGAGCGGTGATATCCCCCCGTGGAGCACAATGAAGTGAGCGGTGATATCCCCCCGTGGAGCACAATGAATTGAGCGGGGATATCCCGTGGAGCACAATGAAGTGAGCGGTGATATCCAGTGGAGCACAATGAAGTGAGCGGTGATATCTCGTGGAGCACAATGAAGTGAGCGGTGATATCCCGTGGAGCACAATGAAGTGAGCGGTGATATCCCGTGGAGCACAATGAAGTGAGCGGTGATATCCCGTGGAGCACAATGAAGTGAGCGGTGATATCCCGTGGAGCACAATGAAGTGAGCGGTGATATCCCCCGTGGAGCACAATGAAGTGAGCGGTGATATCCCGTGGAGCACAATGAAGTGAGCGGTGATATCCCGTGGAGCACAATGAAGTGAGCGGTGATATCCCCCGTGGAGCACAATGAAGTGAGCGGTGATATCCCGTGGAGCACAATGAAGTGAGCGGTGATATCCCCCGTGGAGCACAATGAAGTGAGCGGTGATATCCCGTGGAGCACAATGAAGTGAACGGTGATATCCCGTGGAGCACAATGAAGTGAGCGGTGATATCCCCCCGTGGAGCACAATGAAGTGAGCGGTGATATCCCGTGGAGCAAAATGAAGTGAGCGGTGATATCCCGTGGAGCACAATGAAGTGAGCGGTGATATCCCGTGGAGCACAATGAAGTGAGCGGTGATATCCCGTGGAGCACAATGAAGTGAGTGGTGATATCCCGTGGAGCACAATGAAGTGAGCGGTGATATCCCGTGGAGCACAATGAAGTGAGCGGTGATATCCCCCCGTGGAGCACAATGAAGTGAGCGGTGATATCCCGTGGAGCACAATGAAGTGAGCGGTGATATCCTCCCGTGGAGCACAATGAAGTGAGCGGTGATATCCCATGGAGCACAATGAAGTGAGCGGTGATATCCCCCCGTGGAGCACAATGAAGTGAGCGGTGATATCCCGTGGAGCACAATGAAGTGAGCGGTGATATCCCGTGGAGCACAATGAAGTGAGCGGTGATATCCCCCGTGGAGCACAATGAAGTGAGCGGTGATATCCCGTGGAGCACAATGAAGTGAGCGGTGATATCCCGTGGAGCACAATTAAGTGAGTGGTGATATCCCGTGGAGCACAATGAAGTGAGCGGTGATATCCCCCCGTGGAGCACAATGAAGTGAGCGGTGATATCCCGTGGAGCACAATGAAGTGAGCGGTGATATCCCCCCGTGGAGCACAATGAAGTGAGCGGTGATATCCAGTGGAGCACAATGAAGTGAGCGGTGATATCCCGTGGAGCACAATGAAGTGAGCGGTGATATCCCGTGGAGCACAATGAAGTGAGTGATGATATCCCGTGGAGCACAATGAAGTGAGCGGTGATATCCCGTGGAGCACAATGAAGTGAGTGGTGATATCCCGTGGAACACAATGAAGTGAGTGGTGATATCCCGTGGAGCACAATGAAGTGAGCGGTGATATCTCGTGGAGCACAATGAAGTGAGCGGTGATATCCAGTGGAGCACAATGAAGTGAGCGGTGATATCCCGTGGAGCACAATGAAGTGAGTGGTGATATCCCGTGGAGCACAATGAAGTGAGCGGTGATATCCCGTGGAGCACAATGAAGTGAGTGGTGATATCCCGTGGAGCACAATGAAGTGAGCGGTGATATCCCGTGGAGCACAATGAAGTGAGCGGTGATATCCCCCCGTGGAGCACAATGAAGTGAGCGGTGATATCCCGTGGAGCACAATTAAGTGAGCGGTGATATCCCGTGGAGCACAATGAAGTGAGCGGTGATATCCCGTGGAGCATAATTAAGTGAGCGGTGATATCCCGTGGAGCACAATGAAGTGAGCGGTGATATCCCGTGGAGCACAATGAAGTGAGTGGTGATATCCCGTGGAGCACAATGAAGTGAGCGGTGATATCCCGTGGAGCACAATGAAGTGAGCGGTGATATCCCGTGGAGCACAATGAAGTGAGCGGTGATATCCCCCCGTGGAGCACAATGAAGTGAGCGGTGATATCCCGTGGAGCACAATGAAGTGAGCGGTGATATCCAGTGGAGCACAATAAAGTGAGTGGTGATATTCCGTGGAGCACAATGAAGTGAGCGGTGATATCCCGTGGAGCACAATGAAGTGAGCGGGGATGAGACTTGCCTGTCTCCGGGCGGCTGCGGACAGTGGACGGTGTTGTGTGTTGTGTGTTGTGTGTTGTGTGTTGTGTGTTGTGTGTTGTGTGTTGTGTGTTGTGTGTTGTGTGTTGTGTGTTGTGTGTTGTGTGTTGTGTGTTGTGTGTTGTGTGTTGTGTGTTGTGTATTGTGTGTTGTGTGTTGTGTGTTGTCCTGGTGCTCACCTGTCAGCCGTACGCCGGCCGGCTGCGGGCAGTGCACGCTGCCCTGCCGTCGGGTACCGAAGCTGGCGGAGTAGATGGCCACCCGGTGCTGATCACAGTAGATCGGCCGCCGCTCACCCTGGCACACCACCTTGGTGCGGAACTCGGCTGGTGAGGCAGAATGGGATCACATGTCACGGTACACAGAGGTCTCAAGTCGGGTCAACTGAGGTCGTGTGCTTCGGCAGGGCCAGAATGAAGGTATGTACCCTCTCCTTGTGCTAACTCAAATACAACGGAAAAGTATGATATTCAAACATTTTAAGCGTATTACATCTCGTTTGTTAAAAATAAAACGGTGCTTATTCTATAAACGACTTGACATAAAATGCAAGACAGCTGGCACAACTTATACGCTGTCGGGCCTGAACGCTACCTACTTGATCCAGTGATTACGCTATGCCCCGTCACATTCAGACGTCTTCGTCCGTCATCTTCCATCAGACGTCCTCGTCCGTCATCTAACGACATGTTTTGTGCAGTGTGGGCACGGCCGTTTAGCCACGCGTGATTGTTGCCAGATGTTCCATCCCGGAAGTGCTCAAAATAACAGCTCATTAAGGCGCACGGATGTCAAGCGTCAGTTTTTTTTCTGTCCGGCTGTGACGACCCCGAGCGGTAATGGGCTAGCATACCAAGCGGCTGGGCACTCACTACCCCTGTCACAAGACGGAATAGTTCAACGCAGCAGCATATTACTTCCGGCTGTCAGTTTGCAGCGCATTGTTTTGCGCTGCAATTTGCGTTGCAGCGCATTGCAAGTTCTAGTTTGCAGCAAAAATCTTACGGATGCTGAATTGATGCACACATTTGGCCTATTATTTTAATTTCCAAATATATTACCACTCAAACAAATAGTTGTATTTAAAATCGTTTGACATGGAGTATAAAATACACTTCACATGGTATTAAAATTGCATTGCTGTAATTTTGTAATTATTTTGTAAGGACCACCAGAAATGTAAAACCTGTCAGCTCCTCTTCTATGAGGAATTGAAATATACGCGTGTGCCATTCAGAATAATATCGTGACAAAACACTGTTCTGTACACAGGCACGTAGCCAACAAGGGGGGGGGGGGGGCGTCGGGTGCCCCCCCCCCTCCCTCCCTCTAAATGTATTTTCCATCCTTGTAACGTGCCTTTTCATCCGTTTTGTTTGGCCCTTTCAACGCTCGGGAAGAGGCCCTTTCAACGCTCGGGAAGGAGCCATTTCGAGACGCCCCCCCCCCTGGACGAAATCCTGGCTACGTGCCTGTCCGTACATCACAATCATCGAAACGCCTCAGAAAGACGAACTCATCGAAAGGCTTTCCTTATGCTTGATAGACGACGGTTTTATCTCGCAAGGATGCTCAGTTGACGGTTCCTAACCCAAAACTGTTTTTTACCGTTTTTTTTTATTTGTTGATAATTATATTTTAATCAGGTGGGTAACGACGGTATCGATACATTGCCTCAATGGTCATGATTCATGGGCCACAGACTGCAGTTAATTCACTAACAACGCCAGTTCAGAGTTCAGACACATACCAGTTATGGGCGACATGCTCTCATTCCACATATGCCGGCTCCGCTCTCTTGACGCCTTCCTAACTTGCCGAGAGCTCGCATATTGTCAAACAAGGTTTCTGATGCTAGAGGAGGCGATATCACGACCAGGAGCCGGGCGCTGCTGCCCGAATCGAATCAGCTGATCAGCAGTATTTGACAGCTCGCTCGATTCCCATCACCGCGGGCGAGATAGCAGCGTCGTTACTCAGTTCGTGATATTAGTTCCGATCGGGCGTCACAGGGTCGCGGGGATCGACTGACACTCTTCTAAGAGGCGACTGAGTGGTGTCGAGGCTGGCAGCAACGTGTCATCGAGTCCAACAGCGGGATCACAAGTCTTCAG
Organism: Chirona hameri; assembly: GCA_036785665.1. Classification (NCBI taxonomy): domain Eukaryota; kingdom Metazoa; phylum Arthropoda; class Thecostraca; order Balanomorpha; family Balanidae; genus Chirona; species Chirona hameri. Next base: position 48,272 of record JAXIVJ010002732.1, on the reverse strand, counting down.
AAGCAGTAATATGTTCATGGGTATGGGATATATTATCCCACACTCCCCATACTGCGTATTTCAGTTTCCCGGTACTAAATTGCCACCGGCTAGTACTTAGGGAGACATAAGTCAGTCAAAAATATAGATATTGCTTTGAAATTTTGTTTGGGCATCGTCCATACTTGGTTCTCCAATATATCTTCCGGTTTTTGCATATGGTTGACAACTTTGATTTTGTTAAAAAAAATCCCAAAACAATATTTTTTTCATCACAAAATCAAAAGTTGCAAACATATTAACCCGCGCACTACAGGGGAGTTGATTTCCGCCCCCCCCCTCAATTTTTTCTCAGATAGCGAAAAAAACGTTATAGCATAGTTCCCTAGATATATGGGAATTTTTGCAGCGAAGTCCTAAAACAGGAAAAAGCTGGACAATTTGACCTTTGATAACCTCTGGTGACCTCAATTTGGACCTGACCTAAATCAATACTGAAATACTTTCGATAGAACTCGTATCAAGCTATCAAAAACCGTTTTCCGCTTGTCGCTATCTTGCGTAGTTTTCGCGATCTTACGGGGGCGGAAATCACCCCCCCCCCCTCCCCCTGCAGTTCATGTTCGGCGCAAACCCCCTGCAGTAGCCTTTTTCATAAAGGTCGATTAGTAACTTTTGTATGTGTAAGATTGTAAGTTTGCAGTTGTAGTTGTACAAATATGTTTCATAAAGCAAAAACTACAATTTACAATCACAAACAACAAATCTACAAACCTACACATACTAATTGTACAAATCCCGGCCCAAAATGCCTGACGTGTTTCATAAAGAGCAGCTGAGTCCCTAAACAACGGACCAATTGTAGAATTTATCAGGCAAACTACACATGTAATCTACCATGCCCCTTCGGTGTGTAGAAAACTGAATCCTTGGAGCGGACCTTTACGGTATTACGGAGAACATCTTTTATGAGAACATTTTTTTGGCCTCACCATTTGAATAGAAAACTCCTCCCGCGTCGTTTAGCTCTACGAATTTTGCATCCACATAATCAAATATATAATTATTTCCCAATTATCTGGAGTCTCCTGGATGCAGGTACCCACATCAATACACGTGCCGAATATTAGCCATGGAAATTTGCATTAAGCGCGTTCGAATCACGACGACGGAGACACTTCTTCACACTTATATTTATAGATATAGAGTGATCTTACCTCCTTTCTCTCCCGGATCTATTGGAAGTGTTTCACCTGCTTTTGCCTCAGTGCCACGGGTGGAGTTTCCTATTCAAATGGTGGGGCCACTGCCCCACCAAATTTGTGTTTTGCCAAACCAACTCTTGTCAGATCTGGAGGTTATCCGGCATTGAAATGACCATTTTCACCTCAACCAAACAAAACAACCAAGCAAAATGACATTTTTCCCCACGAACTTTCTTGGAAAAGCTCCACCCATGCTCAGTGCGAGCCTGGCAGTCATGGTTTGACACCGACACTAGCGAATAATCGCCCTTTCCAAATCTTCCACAGTCGCGGTGTTTATTTACAGTTTCTGCTTGAGCCGAAAAGAAATGTTCTTGTCAATTTCTTTGCAGTAAAGCCCCTTTTCATATAACTTAGATTATTTCAGTATCAAATATTTTGTCTTAAAAATAATCACAATGTTATAATATTAGAACAGGTGAATTCGGGATATTTGATATATTTCTTTATGTTTTTGACGCACCTCAAGAACCTTGTTTATTTACTTTGTCAGCTGACGCAAACAAAAGCTACAATCGCCGCCGAATTTACAACCCCCGCTGATGCAGTGTGTGTAGTATTTATGAAACGTGCTGGATTTGTAGGTTGTAGAGTTCAAATTACAAACTACAACTACAACAGGTTTGTACAATTTCTTTATGAAAAAGGCTACAGAGCGCTGGTTAAAACACCGGAAGAGATATATGGAAGAACCAAGTATGGACGATGCCCAAACACAATTTCAAAGCAATATCTATATTTTTGCCTGGGTTTTTGTCTCCCTAAGTACTAACCGGTGCCAATTTAGTACCGGGAAACTGAAATAAGCCCCATACTACCTGGTATGGACTATGGATGGCAAACTGTTACACCGACAGCTATAGGGAATGACGGGATGTACATAAATAAGATACTTGAGGAAATGCATTTCGTCGTGTCCCGGCATCTGACACCATAATACATTTGCCGGCTGATGAGTGAAATGTCTTCGCGTGGGAGAGTAAAGGGGGAAATTCCATCAAACATCGAAGTGTTTGTTACCGTGGAGACTACCTCTCGCTGGCCTAAGCCCATTGGAGTTGTCAAGTTCATCTGGCTAAATCACTGTTAAGTAATTTCGACACAAGGTGTTGCCTGTCCACTCGCCAGGGGCCCAGGATAATTTTCATTCTGAACACTGGGTACTGATATATTTCGATGTCGAGGGAAGTATGCACCTATAGCGTCACCTTGGTCGACCGTGCACGAACCGTGGCGTCGTTTCTTCTTACCAGACGCTTCCCAGATGCGCAGACATGGGCGTAGATCCTTATAAACCGATCCGGGGATCCGATCAGTAGGAGCTGGATCCCGGATGTACTAGAATCTTGGGTCTGTCTTGCAATTTGTTCAGCGATCCAATGGGATTGTATATGTTAAGCAGCTCTTTGTTAGATCTACCGGGATTCCGATCTATATTATCCACCATTTACCAATACCTCCATTATCCATTTCATTAACCAATATATCCATTATCCATTTCATTAACCAATATATCCATTATATACTAGATTCACTATAAAAATCGGCATGAGACCGGAGACGCGCCTTATCCAATACGTATTATATTATATATTATATATGTATTGGGTACTTATGCAATATGCATGCACCCATAATTTTCAAGACTGCGAATATTTTGCAATTTACTTTAAATAACAATCAAGTTATGAAATATATTCTAAGAGTTATGAAAGTTATGAGTTATGATTATTGATATTATAAGTTATGAAAGGTTATTGGTTATATTTTGTCAAGAATACAATCCCTGCTAAATTCCACGCGGGATACTGCCGTTAAGGCGGCCGCACACTAGGTCATTTGGCGCGCGGAGGTCACGATATCGCTACGACTTTCCGCGCATCTTTAGCGACTTTTCGCCTTCGCGTCAGCCGAAACGTCAAAAATCGCGGACGAATGTCGGCGGCCGGCCATCTGCGGACCGGCGGAAAAAAGCTGATTCGAACCAGCTCTTTTCCGCGACTGAACGTCGCGGAACCGCGGACAACAAAATTGGTCAGGCAAACAGTGGCGAATCTATGCAAGGATAGAGGTACAAATTTTGCACAGCATGCTCTTGCTGCTGTGCAATTTATTATGTTAAAGTTTCGTGGTTCTAAACTTACACCTTCGTCGACAAATGGCCATCATTAAATTACCTTGGGACAGGCTGTAGGTACACTCAGCACAGGTTGCGACATGATGTAGGTCGGCGGGGCGGAATCTCGGGAGCAGACAGCGCCGAATCCGCCGGAACAAGAACGATATACAGCTTACAGCTGTATCGCCGCGATTTTCCGAGGCTGAATTTCGCAGTGATATCGGGCGCCGAATGCGTAGTGTGCGGCCGCCTTTACTGTTGTTTATATCTGTTGTATTTGATATGTTATTTAATAAATGTGTATTCATTTGTGTACTATCTAAGTGATTTTCAACCACAAGTTATCGGGCACATCCTGTTCAATGTCATTTTACAAATGAGATCACATAAACGTAAAGCACATAACTGAATAACATCGCATTCGCAGTTTATTTATTTTCCTTTTGAAATTGTAGAGGATGACAAATACAGCGGATGTGTAAAACATAAACAACAGCTTCCTGCGCAGCATTGCCGTCCTTTCTCACGGAACGCCGTGAGAAACAGAAACAGCCGGGCGGGTGTGGCGGCCGGATACGTAACAGCGACAGCGTGGCAGAAGAATGCATGATGAGATGAATTACTCTACTGACCAAAGTCCCCCAAAAATGTGTATTGAGAAGACCCGGATTGGTTGCTCTAGTGACTGCTTACTTGGTCGGCATTTGTAGAGGACCTCGACGAACTTGCTGATGCCTGGGCAAGGATCAACGCCGAACAGAGCCGCGGAAGTGTGAAGCTGACACTGTCGCTTCCCGCCACAGGCGTCTATCACCACCTGTTCAGTCAAACAAACCGGTGTCAAAAACACACAGTACAGCTGTCACAAATGACAGGGTACGGGCAGTCAGTAGCCTCAGGCACGCCCACCCCGTGCACTGTGCAGTTCATTTGAAGCAAGACGCGACATATTCATAAAAACAAATTAAACCAAGTAATCTATCATTTGCTTTCACGCACTGAATGAGTTCCGCCCTCGCAGCCCTGCACTGCTCGCCTCCCACCTTGAGCGCGCTCCTATCCATGCAGTCTGTGTAGTTGAAGTGTCGCATGTCTGTCGGTGGTCCGCAGAGGCCCGGCTTGGTGGCGAGTCTGCCGTACTGCACCAGCTGGATGGAGACGGTGGTGCCGGCAGGACACTGCAGTCTGAGACGCTCCCCGTCACACGAGGCCACCTGGAACGTCCTCAGCGTGCCGGACAGCAGAGCTGAAACAGAAGCGACAGCGTTAGAGCTGAGGAAATCAAACCACAGTGCCGGGCAGCAGTGCTGAAACACACGGGGAGACGACGTTAGAGCTGAGGAAATCAAGCCACAGTGCCGGGCAGCAGCTCTGAAACACACAGCAGAGACGACGTTAACACTGCATAACGTCCGCAGTGCGACGCACAGCAGCGGCGCAACACACATGGCAGGGGGAGGCGTTAGAGTTGAAGAAATCAGTCTCGAGTACCGAACAGCAGCGGCGCAACACACATGGCAGGGGGAGGCGTTAGAGTTGAAGAAATCAGGCTCGAGTACCGAACGGCAGCGGCGCAACACACACGGCAGGGGGAGGCGTTAGAGTTGAAGAAATCAGGCTCGAGTACCGAACGGCAGCGGCGCAACACACATGGCAGGGGGAGGCGTTAGAGTTGAAGAAATCAGGCTCGAGTACCGAACGGCAGCGGCGCAACACACATGGCAGGGGGAGGCGTTAGAGTTGAAGAAATCAGGCTCGAGTACCGAACAGCAGCGCTAAAACACACGCGAGAGACAGCGATAAGCTCAGAAAATCAGGTCAATGTACCGGACAGCGTTGCTGGAACATACAGCGGGGGACGACATACGAGCTGAGGAAATCAAAGCAACGGAGCCGAGCGATGCTGGGCATCAGATCAGGTCCCGAGAGGCTACCACCGGTCTGAACTTCCTGCCGAACCAACTAGCTGAGTTCCAGCACTTCCTTTCATTTGTATTTCATTATTTCATTTCATTTTTGGGGTATTTAATTTAATTTGAAACTATTCCAACCAACCTTCCACTGTATCACATGTATCATGTGATACCAATGACACCTATCCGCCATGCTCGGACGATACGCGGCGGTTCAGTGGTGAGGTACTTATTATTGTCCAGCATCAGGCCGTGTCGTGCCGTTTTACAGTGCCTCTCGCATATATGTGATACTGGTATCCGTACGCCAACACTGATACTGTGATACTGCTACGTCAACACTGATACTGTGATACTGCTACGCCGACACTGGTACTGTGATACTGCTACGCCAACACGGATACTGTGATACTGCTACGCCAACACGGATACTGTGATACTGCTACGCCGACACTGGTACTGTGATACTGCTACGCCAACACGGATACTGTGATACTGCTACGCCAACACGGATACTGTGATACTGCTACGCCAACACGGATACTGTGATACTGCTACGCCAACACTGGTACTGTGATACTGCTACGCCAACACTGGTACTGTGATACTGCTACGCCAACACTGGTACTGTGATACTGCTACGCCAACACTGGTACTGTGATACTGCTACGCCGACACTGGCGAACACGGGTAGTGTTGGCGCAGTGAGTGGTGATTATTTCCCGGATTTTCTCTACTCTGGTATCCAGCACAGAGTGATACCAGAATCACGTGTTCAGGCATTGTACTAATATTATTTTGAACTAAAACGTTAGTTCCTACTTCCCGCCATACGAAACACTGAAGCAGCACACAATGTGAGACGTGAGTGATATTCAAAAAGTGCAGTTCGCGTGTATTGAAAGGTTCATTTGGTACATCGTTACTACATTATCCTGTCTCACGCGGAATATAGATCAACAATCCCTTCGACAAAACAAAAGCTCTGCCTCAACAAGGAGTTTCGAATCTTGAAGTTGTAAAATTGTTTATGTTCACCTTTGTCGTCATGCAATAATAGTAAAACTGATGTGTTGGAAAGCAAGAACGGTTTTAAATGTCAAACCATGCTAATTTTACCAAAGTAGTTTTTACTAAAAATATCACTAAATTGCATAGGTGGGCACCGGTCCATTACTCCGTTACTAACGGAGTTACTTTTTAGTAACAAAGTAACGGACTCATTACATTTGTTTTACAGTAACGGACCGAGTAACGGAAGTTACTTTTGTGGTTCGTTACTTCGTTACTTTTTAGACCGTTACTCCGCTACTCCGTTACTCCGTTACTTTTTTCCTATACTTGTTTCTCTTCACGCCTGGGTTTATTCGCACCAGCACAATCAATACCTTACACACGTAAAAAATCAAATGTCATGGCGTAAAGGGCTGCCAAATATCATACCTGTTGGGCTGTTGCTTAACCCGGCATTGGCTGGGGTCTCAGCCGAACGTCATTGGCTGGGGGGGGGGGGGGGGGGGCGTTTTTCGCCCCCCCCCTCTCCTGGTTATCTTCCCAACCAATAACCGAAGCGAGACGCGCAAGGCGGCAATCGAAAGCGCTCAATAAGACGCATCCAAATCATACATGACATTTTCAAAATAAGGTCACATGTCAGGTCACGGTCAGGTCAGAGGTAAAAATTGAGATATTTGAGTTTTTGGGCTATACTTTCCATCCGAAGACTTAGATTGCGACTATTATCGCACAAAGTGCTCTCAAAGTTATAATACATATCCCGTATAAGCAAAAGTGAAATTGTAAGCAAAGGTCAAAGTCAAGGTCAGGTCAAAAAAGGTCACAGGTCTACGAAAGCCATGCGACACATGTTGTATGGGTTATTTTACACGTATAATTCGATAGTAGCAGTCATTTTCACAACCTGACACCATATAAGGTCAAGGTCAGGTCACATAAGGTCAAATTGGAAATTTATAAATCTAAATAGAAAAGGCATGTGCCTAGACCAGTTGTATCTCAGAAATACAGTGCTGGCATTTATTTGTTTGTATCTGGTCACCAAAAGCCAAAAAAACGCAATTTCAAAATATGACGTCATGAGTAGGGAGCGATAAGTCAAAACTAAATATATTGCTTTTAAATTTGATTTTGGTATTATCCAAATGTGGTTCTTCAACATATCTTCCGTTTTGTATTGAAAATATTGATTTTGAGGGCATTACAAAAATAGTTTTTGTGTTGGGGGTGTAAAAAAACACAAGTTTCAAAAATCCGAGATAGCCATTTTGTAGTCCTTGCCTTTTTCTATCTTTTAACGTTTTTCGATTGCATTTTGCTTCAAATATGGCATTTGTAAGGCTTGCTAAAGTTTAGCTGATTTTTGTGTCAAACTCGTGTGTAGTGACGTCACTAAATTCGCTATATTTCGAAAGAAAAAATGGACGAAATGTCTTCATTTTAGCACCAAAGATGTATAATTGATGTAGGAGAAAGTACCGGAAAGTAAAGGTAGCTGTCTCCCGTTGCCGATGCCGCGAAACGTTATCAATGTTCGTCAGCTGATATAGGCCGGCGGCAAGCTGGCGGCACTAGTTTATGATAAAGGCGAGCTTCGAGTAACGAGTAGCGAGCCTCTGAGAATTACCGCACTGAAGGGGGAGGGGGCGATTCCGCCCCCTAAGATCTCGCCCCCCATAAGAGCTACAATAACGAAATGTTTAGGGTATTTGACCTCAGGTTCTGTAGGGAACTCTGTTTTGCGAAATTTGTATGACCCTAGGTCAATATCTGCGAGGTCAAATGGAGTCAAATATGCAAAAAATAAACAATTTTAGCACTTTGCTCCACAAACCCCAAAATATCTCGAGAACTATGATAGCTAGGAACAAACGGAAAAAAACAATCGAAAGCTCTTGCAATATGCAATCGCCATGGTGTCCTCAAATTTTAGCTCAGGTCAATAGTTTAGGCTCCAGAGGTGATCAAAGGTCAAAAAGGCTATTTATGGCAAAACAGTGTTCGCAAATAACTTTTACCTAATCAAGGTCAAGCAATAATTGGTATGTCATCGTGTTCGTCTCGCCAAGGCGCATCGAAATATATTCATGTTGACCAGTTTAGGTCAACCTAGAAATTTGACCTCAGGTCAAGGGCAAGTGGTGACCCAAGATGGTCATGCTGCATATTGGGAGACGTGTCTCGATGAGACACACACATTGGTACCAGTTTCACTTCTCTATCTTCATTCTGTCGGAATCGATATCACTTCGTTTTACAAAAGTAACGGAGCAACGGAGTAACTGTAACTTCTGTTACATTTTTTGACGATGTAACGGAGTAACGAGTTACTTTTTTGGAGTAACGGAGTAACAAGTAACGAAGTTACGTTTTGAAGTAACGGTGCCCACCTATGCTAGATTGGTAGAAAGCAATACAAATGTGACAAGTAGGTAATATCCTATTTTAAAATGATGAAACTAGTAGCATTTCACCTAACGAACAAATTATTTGACAAGATACTGTGTTATTCAACTGCATATCGTGAGCTTGTTCAGAATAATATGGAAAATGTAGCTCAATATTCTAAGAAAACACGTGAATCACGTTTTTTCCTGTGAATTCTACGCAGTGACACCGTTTGCCTCGAGTAACTACAGCGCTCTGCCCGCCACGCTCGCCCACTTCGCAACAGGCCGGAATTGAGGCGGGCGCGATCGGTGCCAAGTGCGCCACAACCGCACGCTGGCCTGGCTGCCAGGTAGCGCCAGCCAGCCGGGCAGCAGCAGCCGGGCAGACGTGGAGCGGGGCAGACAGCCGGGCAGACGTGGAGCGGGGCAGACAGCCGGGCAAACGCGGCCCAGTGTTGACTGACGGTCGGTGTGGTCCTGAAGACAGGGCAGGAGGCATCTGAGGGGTGGGCTGTGACGGAACGGGAACGGGAATGGGAACGGGAACGGGAACGGGAACGGGAACGGGAACGGGACAGAACATGACTTGCCGTGTTATGCCGTGACGTGACGTGACGTAGTAACCAACACTGTGACCATACTATATCGGGACTGGCAGCCGCGCTGCCACCACTGACACTGTGACCATACTATATCGGGACTGGCAGCCGCGCTGCCACCACCGGCCCTGCTCCCTGCTAGGCTGGTTGGCTGAGTTAAAGGGAGATAATCACCCTTTTCCACACAAAATGGAGTTAGCACCTAAAATCGATAGGCGAGACCAAAATATATTGTAAATTCATTACATTTTGCATATAACAATTCCTACCGATATATATTTCAAGTCATAGTTGATAAGCGTTCCATGCTTATAATCAGCAAGTACTCGGTAACAAATTCAGTAAATTAGCCTCCCTCCGCATTGTTATTTATCATGAAGGTATGGAATATGTTTCCTGCACTCTATCCTTTGGGAATATGTGCCAAACTTTTATGAACAATCAACAATCATTTGAAAAAAGTGCATTGGAATCGTCAGTTTAACAGTGGCCTATTACCTTACATATTTAGTGTCGGCGATTTGTTTATAAGTGCCCATTCAACAACGTTGAACTGATTGATGCAAAAGCGTCAGATGTTGCTCTTTCCAATAGTGGAGGGAAAATACCGATCATTAATTTCCCCAAACTTCCAACTTTGAATGAGGGAATAGTTTGATTTAATTCTTAAATTTAGATCACATCATTTTAATACCATAAAGGTAACCAAATAAATTGTTGCTAACAAAATAAAAAGGTGAGTATCTCCCTTTAAAGGGACACTGCCTCTATCGGATGATATCGCAAAAACGGCTTAAACAAGTCTTACGGACTACTTATGATTTTTAATAGTCATCAAAGGCTTACCCAAGCAGCGCAAATAATAATACAAATCATTTATTTCATTTTTAATCAGAATCTAAAAACTGTTTACGATTTCTACAAACCACTACATATAAGGATTATGGACGCGTTTGCTCCAGTTAACTGCATCTGACCAACCGTCAGCTGACGCTATTGCAATAATTGGATGAGCCGGCAATGCACTTATACATTGTGGTTCCTGTTAACTACATGAAACGAATCTGGCGCATCTGGCGCACTTGAGTTATTGCCACAAAACAACTCTGTCGTAATCAAAATCCCTGCGGAAAAAATACAAATCCCTTCGGAATTAATCTTATCCCTGCGGAATTAATAAAAAAAATTGTCCAATGATTGGGCTTAAATCGGGCATAATAAGAAATGAAATGTTTTCTGACATAACACATTTCGACAGAATGTTTAAGAAAAAATAGCACTATTTACAATTGTTGCTCAACGCTGCAATTAATTGATTTTGGTGCGTAGTAGTGAGCGGACTCGTCAAGATCATTGGCTGGAAGAAAACCGAACTGTGAACGATCATATTGGGCAACTTGGCGCGAATTTCGAAAAACGGACTTCATAGTGTTAATTAGATGCGATTGCTTTTTCAAATATCAAATTTACATTAAAGAGACAGTGTCCCTTTAACCCTATTCCCTGCGGGCGGCCAGAATTACGTTAACCTGCGGGGGCAGATTCTGCCCCCCCCCCCCAGAGATCTCTAGAACCACTCGGTCGATTTCGATGGAGAAAACGCCATTCGATTCGTCATGACAAGATCTCTCTTTTTGGACCCCGAAATTTTTGTTTTGTTCAACAATGGGGGGCCAGGGGGCAAAAATATGAAAATTTTGGATGTTTTTTGAAAGGTTATTGCGGCCATGTGGCTCAACCGATTTGCATGTCCCAAACGTTTTTGAGCTTGAAATGTACTGGTCTTTAATATAACAAAAGACAAAAAAAATAATAATAGGCGTATTCAGGGAATTCGAACAATGGAGGGATTTTCTGAAGAAAAAAATATGTGTTGTTCGTGATTGTTTGAGACAACATGAACGTAACATGTGGGCATTATATGCTGTAATTGGTTAAATTTAATATATTGCGCATAGGCGGATCCAGGAAAAAAACATGGGGGCACCATGCGCGTAACGCTTTTATCATCTTACTAATTTGAAGTTGGACCTAATTTGAGGGTGGGTATCGCCTCCCATTTTTGTTTATCCTGAGTGCGCCTCTGCCCCCAAAATATGTACAATCCCAGTATCTATGATACATATTGCATTGAAATTGTTCTGACGCATTTATTGCACTGCAAACCACGAAGGAAGTATGCGCCGCAAAACCGCATTCGTAACTCCCTCCCCAAAACAGGAACCTGGAATCGCCTCTGCTGGACCGATTTTTCAAAATTTTGACACAACACGCGCCATTCAATTTGGGAAAAAGTCACAAAGTTTCAGGACGCTAGGTCTAACGGTTTAGAAGCGGCAAGTGAAAAACCACCGGGAGGGGCAGAATCTGCCCCCGCAGGGAATAGGGTAAAGCGTTGGAGTCGTTCGACTCACTGTCCGGCCCGGTCGAACTAGGCCCCCATCGAGCTCCAGTGTCAGCGATCTCCCATCGAACCACGCTGCAACCCAGACACCAAACCCAGAACTAGGTCAGTCAGCGAGCTCCCACCGAACCACGCTGCATCCCAGACACCAGACCCAGCCAATTCGCTCCCAGTATTGGCTGTGAAAATAGCCGTGGGAAGCATGCAACACTTCCAAGAAGCTGCGCAGTTTTTCCTCTGAAATTCTGCCAACGGCTGACAGCGGCGGGTACACACACTGACACGCACGCGCGCACACGTGCACAGGTGCACACGCGAACACGCGCACACACGCCGCACGCGCCACACACGCGCGCACGCTCACACACGCACACGTGCACACGCGCACACGCACACGCACACGCACACGCACACGCACACGCACACGCACACGCACACGCACACGCACACGCACACGCACACGCACACGCACACGCACACACACACACACACACACACACACACACACACACACACACACACACACACACACACACACACACACACACACACACACACACACACACGCGCGCGCGCGCGGTGCATGGGACCTGGCATCAAGCCCGCCGTGCCTAAATCCGACCCTGTGGTAATGTTTTGCAACTTGAATATCTGTTATATATTTATATGAAAAGGTCAACCATACCAGGAGCGTAGGCATAATTTCTCCCAGGGGGGGGGGGGGGACAAATATGATCAGAGGGCCCTCGTAGCCAAGAGGGCCCACATAGTTAAAACAGTACAGTATGCTGTATGTTGTAAAACAACGACAAATGACTTTCAACAACGACACAATATATCTTTATTTTGGGAGTCAAAAACTCAAAATTTCGAAAATCCGCGAGAGCCATTTTCAATATAATGTTATTTCCCTTCTTTCGGCGTTTTTTATTTGCAATTTGCTTCAAAACTCGATTTCTACGATTTTTCAAACATTTATTGTTTTTCCACCAAAAATGGCATGACATGACGTGATTAAAACGTCATTATCTCCCAAAGTACTCCACCATTTTCATTGAAATGTTGTGATAAGACATCGAATGGATGCAGCATAAGGTACTGCAAGGTTGACGTCGATATCTATCATAAGTTATTGAGAAATTCAGGGGGGGGGGGAGATTCTGCTACCTCCAGCGGGGCGCGGGTTAATCAAAATAATATCTTGAATCTTCTTCAATTGGGATTGAGGAAACAACACAGAACGTACATGCCGATTGTGCACATGTACGATGAAGTAACAAAATCTCCACAAAATAACGAAATAACATGCTCCTTGTATCTTGATTTACAGAAAGCTCTGGATACCGTTTGCTTATACATTTTCTTGAGAAAAAAATACACCACATTGTGATAAGAGGGGTTTCTACAACACGATAGAGTCATATCTTAAAGGAAATAGTTCACCTTCAACATTAGTTTTAAACTGAGATAGCAGTTTTGTAGCCCGTGTTGGGAAACCCCTATCTGCAAGTTTTCTTGACTGAAAAGATTCTCCAGCCGAATATATTTGAGTTTTTGGCGAAGGAATGAAGTGCTGGCGAAAGAATGTTGTACTGGTTTTAGCCCGGGCAGAGGCTATACCATCAGCCAATCAGCTTGCAGCTGGTGCTAGCGAGCGAACGCCGGCCGCCGGTTGGCACATCTCCAATGCGAGTCTATCTTTACGCGACTACTTTCGAATCTGATTGGCTGAACCATTTTTTACATTCGCGTGACGTCAGGACTCTGACTCAGAGAGTATGCATATAGTTATGATAAACAATAAAAATATACGGCCTTCTGTCCTGAATCGGCGCGATATAAGGCCATTTTTGACAATATAAAAATAAATTGTATTAAAAAATATATTCAAATCGTGTTGGGTAAAAAATTCCCAACGTGAACTATTTCCTTTAAAGGAACTATCCCACCTTAACATTATATTTAAGTTGAGATAGACATTTTGATGGCTTGGCATTGAAATTAAGTATGGTAGCAGTTAAAACAACCACAATGATCTAATCAAAAAGATATTCGAGTTTGATTTTGACATCTGTAAAAATAATGTCCATGTGTATTTGAATAGGGACTCTAAACCGACAGCGTCGTCTCTTTACCCAACTTTGCTTTTTTTTTGCTTGCGACGCCATAAAACCCTGGCGTGTTATACAATTGTTTATGTTTTTCTGCGCAATAGATGTCGACAAAAATTGGGCCATACATTTGGCAGCACAAAGGATTTTCCTGTTATTAAAACAAAAAAATCATATGACGTCACCAACCCAACTTTTCGCTTAAAACTAAAAGTTGAATATCTTCCAAGATAGCAATTTTGTTTCGGAAAAAAGTTCACGAACATGTTCAACTGACCTCGCCTGACATGTAGACATACAATTAAGTGTGATTCGACAACTTTCAAAAAGGTGGGACAGTCCCTTTAACATGCGCTCTAGAGGGCCTCTGATAATTACACGCCCTGGTGTGGGGGGAGTGGCAGATTCCGCCCCCCCCCCCCTAAGATCTCGAAAACCACGCAACGTAGCACAAGCGGAAAACGGTGTTAGATAGTTCGAGACAAGGTCTATGGAAGGTACATGTCTTTTGTTTAGGTCAGGTCAATATTGAGATCACCAGAGGTCATCACAGGTCAGATTTTCCAGTTTTAGGACTTCGCTCCAGAAACCCCCAAATATCTCGGCAACTATGATAGCTAGGAACAAACAGAAAAAACAATCCAAATCTCTTGAAATATTCAATCACCATCTCTGTCCTCAAATTTGAGCTCAAGTCAATATTTAGGCTTCAGAGATCATCAAATGTAAACAAACTGTTTTGGCAAAACAGTTTTTCATAAATAACGTTTTACCTCATGAAGATAAGGCACTATTTTTTACGCTATCATGTTTGTCTCGTCAAGGTGCTTCTAATTCACAACCGTAGAAGGATGAAAAACATGTTTACATATTTTTTTTTCAGAATTCGAAGATTTCCACTGGGGGGTCGCTCAGGAAAGTACGGGCCAACGGGTTTGTCCGGATGTGTGTCCAGACGAGATCTTTGGCAACCTCTGCAGGTTGGCGCTGCGATTATTGGTTCGGAAAATAACCAGGGGGCGAAAAACGCCACCCCAGCCAATGGCGTTCGGCTGAGACCCCAGCCAATGCCGGGTTAATACTCGTGCATTGTCAAAGCCTTGTACTCCTCTCAGACATTACTAGCATACACTGAAAAACAATGAGAACTTTAACTTCGAGAGCCTCACAGGCGCTCGACCGGCAGACTACCTCTACCACCACAGGACTCTCTAAAGGATAGCAGAGGCCCTCTACAGATCGGCCGGGGCCTCTAAATTCCGGCAGATGGCCATCTGCAGATAGGCAGGCCCTCTAAAGGCCGACAGAGGGCACTCTACAGATCGGCAGGACCCTCTTAAAGGAAATCGTTCACCTTCGGAAAATTTATCAGAACAGGATTTTATTATATTTTTTAATACAGTTTCTTTTTTTCTTTTCAAAAATGGTCCTACATCGCGCCAATTCAGGACAAAAGGTCGTACATTTTTAAGTTTATGGTGTGCGTTATTGGTCTGCGCATGCTCCATGCAGTACTGGCTGGCACTTTCAGATGGTACGGTATATCATATATGCGCCGCATTTCTTCGCCAAAAAGTCAAATATCTTCGGCTGGAGAGTCTTTTCAGGCAAGAACAGTTGCAGATAGGGATTTCTCAACACGGGCTACAAAACTGCTATTTCAGTTAAAACCCCATGTTGAAGGTGAACTATTTCCTTTAAGGCCAGCAGAGGGCCCTCTACAGATTGGCTGGGACACTGCAGATCGACAGGGCCCCTAAAGGCTGGAATATGGCCCTCTACAGGTCGGCAGAGCCCTCTACAGGTCGACAGGGCCCTCTAAATGCCGGCAGAGGCCCTCTGCAGATTGGCAGGGCGATCTACAGATCGGCAGGGCCCTCTAAAAGCCGACAGGGCCCTCTAAAGGTCGACAGGGTCCTATAGAGGCCGGAACGGCCCTCTAAAGGCCGGAAGGACCCTCTAAAGGCCGCCAGGGCCCTCTACATATCGACAGGGCCCTCTAAAGGCCGACAGAGGGCCCTCTCCAGATTGGCAGGGACCCTTTACATATCGGCAGGGCCCTATAAAGGCCGGCAGAGGGCTCTCTACAACCGACAGGGGCCCTCCAAATGCCGACAGGGGGCCATCTGCAGATGGGCAGGGCCCTTTAAAAGCTGGTAGTGGGCCCTCTCCACACTGTCTGGGCCCTTTTGTACGTATTTACATATATATGCCTTTAAAGGGACACTGTCTCTATCGGATGATATCTCAAAAACCTGCTTAAACAAGTCCTAAGGACTAATATGATTTTCGATCGTCATCAAATGCTTACCCAAGCAGCGCAAATACAAAACAAAAATCATTTATTTAATTTTGCATAAGAATCGAAAAACTGCTTACGATTTCTACGCACCACTACATATATGGATTATGGAAGCGTTTGTTCCAGTTAACTGCATCTGATCAACCGTCAGCTGACGATATTGCAACAATTGGATGAGGCGGCAATGCACTTATACATTGTAATTCCTGTTAACTACATGACACGAATCTGGCGCATCTGGTGCACTTGAGTTGTTGCCACAAAAAAACTCGGTCGGAATCAAAATCCCTTCGGAATTAATCTCATCCCTTCGGAATTCATATTTTCTTTTATCCTATTATTGGGCTTAAAGCGGGCATAATAAGACATGAAATGTTTTCTGACATTACAAATTTCGACAGAATGTTTAAGCAAAATTTATAACTATTTACAATTGTTGCACAACGCTGCAATTAATTGATTTTGGTGCGTAGTGGTGGGCGGACTCGTCAAGGTCATTGGCTGGAAGAAAACCGAACTGTGAACGATGATATTGGGTGACTGGGCGCGAATTTCGAAAAACGGACTTCAGAGTGGTAATCAGATGCGATTGCTCTTTAACATATCACATTTTGCATTAAAGATACAGTGTCCCTTTAACAGACAATCAAGTGCTGTTATTTATTCGTGTTACGATTTTGTAGGTTCGTGGGCGTGCTTTTATGCGACGTAAGGCGTTTTGCGGGCGCCTGACACCATTCAAAACACTGGGGACTTCGGCCCTAGAGACCCCTGGCCCGGTCGCCAGAGGGGCCCTCCTGGCCTCTAGGGGGGGGGGGGTATGGCCCCCTTGGCTCCCCTTGCCTACACCCTTGAACCATACATCAACTACACGCATTTAGGCAGACTTGGTTGGCATCAGTAAGCAGTACCGTGAATGTAAAGACAAATAGCATCGCAAACCTTGCAGTGTTTGTTTCTAATCATGTTTCTGGAAGGCAAATACCGTCACGACAGAAGGTCTTTGAGGCCGAGGCACGTATGTTTACACTCAATATGTCTAGCCAAGGCTAAAACTACGCTAAAACCAGACGGCCCCGACTCGTTCGCTCACCGTGCAATGCAGCTCAAAGAGGAGTGCAGCGGCAACTGGCTCAGGCATCAGCACTTTTAAATAAACGCGGTCATCTGGTCCTAGGCCAACTGGCCACGTTCACTCTTTTTACTAAAGCAACTCAGTGTTTTGATACTTCGACAGCGCTAACTTTATCGCTACGAAAAGCATGTTTGCTTCCTTCCAAGCCCTTTCAAGATTTTCATTCGCGGTTTGTGATTCCGCGTCGACGCTATCATTAGAGCCGCTCACATGTAATGTGAAAAGCAGAGATAGTCGAAGACACATGTAATATGTCACGTCACATCTATTTCCAATTCACCATTTAGGTACTCTTGTGCCTCTAGAAGAAGGGACCACTGATTTATGGCAAAGGCAATGCAGATAAAGTATAAGATAGAGTAAAGCATAATTTAGTCATTTGGAAATTGAACTTCCATGCAAACAGTGGCGTCGCCGAGGATTTTTGAGTGAGGGGTGGGCTGAAATGACAAAAACAAATATACTCCCATTTTTGCGTGCCTTTGCAGCATTTTTTATGTAGATTTTCATGTTATAGTTACTTGTTATTTAGCGGCGTCAATGCAATTTTTTAACCGGTTTTCCTGATAAAACCCAGAAATATAGGCGGTTGGCCATGTATAGGATAAGAAGATAAAAATGCTATAAATTAAATTGAGCGTTACGAGGAACCGAATACGATAACGATGGCTTCGTTATGATGATGGCTACCGATGTGACGCCGCGAAGCGGCGTGAAATTTTTATTTTAGGTCGTGGAAAACGAAATTTTTTAATTGGAAAATTAAATTGAGCGTTACGAGGAACCGAATACGATGACGATGGCTTCGTTGTGATGATGGCTACCGATGTGACGCCGCGAAGCGGCGTGAAAATTTTAATTTTAGGTCGTGGAAAACGAAATTTTAGTATTGGAACCAGATCGTGAGTGGAGCCAAGCCTCAGGCATAGGCGTACACAAGGGGGGGGGGGGGGGGACGGAGCAATTGCCCCCCCCCCTGGAGGTCTGTACGTGCCCCCTTTGGTCGAAAAAATGAATGATTTTTGTTTATTTTTTTAAAGATTAAAAAAAAAAAAATATGCCCTTTTAAAAATATAGTGGGCCAAATCCGGTCAGTTTTTTTTGGTGGGGTTGCTTTATGGCCCCCTGAGAAAAAATTGCCCCCTCCTGGAGTAAATCCTGGGTACGCCAGTGGCCTCAGATAACCCCTTTTCCTGGTTACACATCTCGGTAGGATGACAAATATTGAAATGTATGCAGTTTTTCATATACATTAGCCTCGGATAGTAAATCACGATGACCGATGGCAGTCAGCACTCAATAGTACATATGATAATAATAACTGTACTTATACATATGCACCGAACTGTAACAAACAACTAGCAAGTAGCAACAGTGCAAATGGTTTGGAAGCAGCAAGGGTCAGAACGACTTTTCCGCGCATAAATGGTCCCTGTGAATCTGGATGAGCCTGGAGGGAGATGGCTTGGGGAGATGGTCCTGGCCTGGTTCCCACTATTAGTTCGTCGGTCCAGCAAGTTGGGCACCGCTGGAGCAGCTTCCGGGTGCCGATGTCCGCGTCTTTGCGTTCGCGTCGCCTTTTTCGGAACTCGGCAGACTAGCTAAACATGTTGCCCGCTTGAAAGTTACTATTTTATGAAGGGAGTGGGCCCTGGTGGAATTCATTTTCCCATTTTCCAAATTTGTATAAGCAATTACGAAACTTGTGTCATGCCGCGAAGCGGCGCGAAATTTCCACTTTTTGACTGTGGATAGCTGAACTTTGACTGTTGCAAAGGCAATTTGTACGATAAATTGTTAACTTCCCCCGCAAAAAGTGGTGTGTGTGTGGGGGGGTCAACCCTCCCTCCTTCTGAGAGTGGTGATCGGAGGGACCGTCCCCCCCCACCCCCGACCTTTCCGTCAGCGACGCAACTGCATGTTACGGATACAATTTCCTTGGTTTCCTTTCGGAGCAGCAGTGTGTCGAAGGGAAAACGAAGGAAATTGCATCCGACTGAGCCCATTTACACGTCGCAGGGGTGTAGGATCCTATTCAGTTGAGGCATAGGCGTACCCAAAGGGGGGGGGGGCGGGACAATTTCCCCCTCCTGAAGGTTTGTACGTACCCCCTTGGCCGTATGTGCCCCTTTGGAAATAGGGCCCGAAGGGCCCTATTTCGATATTTTTATTTTGTTGTTAAAGGAAAAAATGTTGCAAATATGCCTCTCTATAAAGATAGTGGGCCAAATCCGATTTTTTTTTTGTGGGGTACCTTATGCCCCCTGATAAACAATTGTCCCCCTGGAGTGAATCCTGGGTACGCCACTGAGTTGAGGGGGCTTCAGCCTCCCCCCCCCCCACACACACACACACACACTTGGCTTCAGCCACCCCAACTTGGACGAGGAAGTGGGTCAAATCCGGGGAGAAATCCGTATTTTGGTGGATTTTGATGGTACTTTAAGCGATTTTACCCGCTCAACCCCCCCCCCCCCCCCACAACTTTTTGGAGAAGCCACGCCCCTGCCACGTCATATTTTTGCATATTCCGATCTTGATTCTAATAGGAATTACATGCAAACTAGAATCAGCAATTTCGCCATAAAAAGTGTGTTTGGGGGTCGGCCGCCATACAAAAGTGTGTGTGTGTGGGGGGGGGGGGCAACCCCAACCCCCAACCCTAGTCAGCGACGCCCCTGCATGCAAAGGTTGAGAAGATATGTTTAAAATATGCATGTAGGGGAGACTGCGCCCTATGCCCAAATGCGCCCACTCGAATATCTCAGAACTCAGGGTATCTATTTATTTCTGTTTTTTTTAAAATATTATATGTATGTTCCCAATCTCTATTTCATTCTTTTCCGGTGACATCTCGGCCAGTGCACACACAAGTGAGAGGCAAGGGATTGGCTTTAAGGGTATTGCGTTTTCTTAGGCGAAACGCGCTCATTTGTTGATATATTAATGGTTCACGCTATCAATAATCACGCTATCAAGAATCAATGTTTTTCCTGTAAAATTCATTAATTATCTTTCTTTTTCCATCATTGAATTAAACTGGACCGTCAGTATTGCGAGGGGGCATCCGTCAGTATTGCATTTGTATTTTGTTGCATTTTCCTAAATGCGCCCATACCAAATGCGACCCTGAATTGGCTGTATCTCACAATTTTTTGCTAACAAAATTGCTTCATTGTGGCACAGAAAACGTCGAAATAATGTGGAAGAACGTTTTTATCAGCACAAGCGATGCCGAAAGGTAAGCTAATCCACTGTCGGATACGTGCAAATCTCGAACCGTATATTTTGTATTGGAATAACACAGTGCCCTAAATGCTCCCATAGGGGGAGGGGGAGGGGGCAAAAAGGCGGCGTTGTGCCTAAATCCGCCAATTGCAAGGTTTTACTAAACGTATTGTAAAAAATGGAGCTATGCAGGTGTAAACAGAAAGTAGCATACAAAGTTTACAAAAATCAGTTTAACTAAAGCCGTTAACCTTTTGAGTTACGGTTACGTATATTTGATACAGTCGGCATTCTTCTTTAGGGGGAGGGAGCGCATTATGGGCACTCTCCCCTAGACATGCAGTATTGTGCAAATAATATCACCCACCTATATCACAGCGAGGAACTGTAAAACAGGCTGCCGATATCAGCTCAGTCACACCTTACTTTACTTTTATACTTTACTCGGTACAGAACGCGTTTGGGTGCGTTGTGTTTGCGACCCCGCTCGATTCCCCTGGTTTACGTCTTTTTGTCAGTCATCAGTCGTCAATAAATTTTCCAATCCAAGATCAGTCCCTCGACCCGAAAGGTGAAACGATTTCCCCCGCTTTTACACAGATTGGTGACTTTTTTTGTAAAAACAAATCATGCTGAAAAGAACACAAAAAAACACAAAAAAACAAACACACCGCACCACACCACACCACCGCGCACCACACCACCCCGCACCACACCACACCACCGCGCACCACACCACCCCGCACCACACCACACCACACCACACCACACCACACCACACCACACCACACCACACCACACCACACCACACCACACCACACCACACCACACCACACCACACCACACCACACCACACCACACCACATCACACCGCACCACACCACACCACCCTGCACACATCGCACCACACCACACCACACCACACCACACCACACCACACCACACCACACCACACCACACCACACCACACCACACCACACCACACCACATCACATCACATCACATCACATCGCACCACCCCGCACCACACCGCACCACACCGCACCACACCGCACCACACCGCACCACACCACACCACACCACACCACACCACACCACACCACACCACACCACACCACATCACACCACACCACACCACACCACACCACACCACACCACACCACACCACACCACACCACACCACACCACACCACACCACACCACACCACACCACACCACACCACACCACACCACACCACACCACACCACACCACATCACATCACATCACACCACACCACACCACACCACACCACACCACACCACATCACACCACACCACACCACACCACACCACACCACACCACACCACACCACATCACATCACATCACATCGCACCACCCCGCACCCCCCCGCACCACACCGCACCACACCGCACCACACCGCACCACACCGCACCACACCACACCACACCACACCACACCACACCACACCACACCACACCACACCACACCACACCACACCACATCACACCACACCACACCACACCACACCACACCACACCACACCACACCACACCACACCACACCACACCACACCACACCACACCACACCACACCACACCACACCACACCACACCACACCACACCACACCACACCATACCACACCACACCACACCACACCACACCACACCACACCACACCACACCACACCACACCACACCACACCACACCACATCACACCACACCACACCACACCACACCACACCACACCACACCACACCACACCACACCACACCACACCACACCACACCACACCACACCACACCGCAGCGCACCACCCCGCACCACACCACACCACATCACACCGCACCACACCACACCATACCACACCACACCACACCACACCACACCACACCACACCACACCACACCACACCACACCACACCACCCTGCACACATCGCACCACACCACACCACACCACACCACACCACACCACACCACACCACACCACACCACACCACACCACACCACACCACACCACACCACACCACACCACACCACCCTGCACACATCGCACCACACCACACCACACCACACCACACCACACCACACCACACCACACCACACCACACCACACCACACCACACCACACCACACCACATCACATTGCACCACCCCGCACCACACCACACGGCACCACCCCGCACCACACCGCATCGTACCACACCGCTGGCGCCCGGCGCCGCTGAGCGAGGGTGGAATGCGCGAGATGTGCGTGCAACACAGGTAGGTTAGGTATGCGGGCTGCCGGGGGTTGGAGGGCCGCCAGCCGGGCGGCGGCTGCTCACCGAGTCGGCTGTGACGAACAGACGGTGGCAGCTCCGCCCCATCAGACGAGCTTCCAGCACCGTGCACACAATGGACATGCGTCACACAGATACCGCAGCCCCAGCGAGCGTGCAGTTCTGCAGTGTGTCCAGTGACTAAGACCGAGACGACGACCACGACGACGACGACGACGCCGCCGCCGCCGCCGCCGCCGCCGCCGCCGCCGGGCGCCGCTGCCTGGGTATTTGAGCTGGCATGCTTGGCTCGATTCGGTACTGAGTTCTGGGTGATTTCCTGCTATGATGCCGTGGAATGTAAACTGACAGGTATTTGGTTTTCCGAGAGCTGCTCGGGCCGATCTGCTCCACCGACGGCGGAACCAAGTGGTCGGAATTCTGGGCAGCGGTCGACCATCCGTTACGACTCAAGTACCGAGCAAACACTGGTCGGGGCTGAGTCTAGTCTCTAGGCAGTAGGCACCCACCTGGGTCATAACCTCCCGCCCCGCCCCCACCCCACCCGCCCTGCATCGACCCTTCATCTCTCCAGGCTTTCCTGGAGAGGTGGGATTCAGTTCCGCGGAGATAATTCTCAGAAGCGCACATGGAGGCGCTGTGCGAGAAATAGCGGCTTACACCGCGCGTCAGTTCCAGGGAAGCATCCAAGATTTCAGCGCTGAGACGACAAGAACATAGCGCCGCAGGTTTTAAAATATACCTCGGCGTCGGGAACTACCTTAGAACCGGCGGACGGCGCGAACACGTGTGGCCGCCGCCGCTTTTCATTGAAATCCGGAAGCATAACCCGTTATAAAGTGATGTCTTGACATAATACGACACCGCAAGACGCGGCGTCGGCTCGACTCGAGAAGGCCTGAGTTTGACTCTAACAGCCAGGCTGAGCTGTGTTTGACTCTCACGGCCGAACCGAGCCGAGTTTGATTCACACTTCACACAGCCGAAGAGAGTTTGACTTATATTGTCGAGCCGAGCTGAGTTTGACGAGCTGAGCTGGACTCCCACGGCCAGGTCGAGATGTGTCTGACTCAGCCAGTGAGCCTGACTCAGCCAGTGAGTCAGACTCAGTCAGTGAGTCTGACTTAGCCAGTGAGTCAGACTCAGTCAGTGAGTCAGACTTAGCCAGTGAGTCTGACTCAGTCGGTGAGTCTGACTCAGTCGGTGAGTCTGACTCAGTCGGTGAGTCTGACTCAGTCGGTGAGTCTGACTCAGTCGGTGAGTCAGACTCAGCCAGTGAGTCTGACTCAGTCGGTGAGTCAGACTCAGCCAGTGAGTCTGACTCAGTCGGTGAGTCTGGCTCAGTCGGTGAGTCTGACTCAGTCGGTGAGTCAGACTCAGCCAGTGAGTCAGACTCAGCCAGTGAGTCAGACTCAGCCAGTGAGTCTGACTCAGTCGGTGAATCAGACTCAGCCAGTGAGTCTGACTCAGCCAGTGAGTCTGACTCAGTCGGTGAGTCAGACTCAGCCAGTGAGTCTGACTCAACCATGCTCCGCTGTTCGCAGAAGACATTCGAGCCAGAACAACGGCATAATTGGGTTTCATAATTGAACGTCACACGTCAGCATGGCTCAACATTCCGGCTTTCTGATGTCAAGTGGAGCTTCATTTTTAGATTGCCGGTCTTGAATGCCACGACGCTGAGGCCATATTAGCAATCGTGTCAATTAAGCTGTCTAATTAAAGTGCAGCTATTTGTGGGCACGAGCACAGCTTCTCCCTGGAAGTCCTAGGTGAATCACCAATGCCAACAGTCCGCGGTTGGAGCCCAGATGATGGGGAGGGCGCATATACAAACATCCGACGGGTGGACGACCTTGAACCCGTCCCGCGTGCCGCAAGGGACCGGTGATTCAAAACCACCGTTGACGCCAAAAGCGCGGCTGAGAGCACACACAGTATATCAGTGGATTAAATGGCTGGGGCTACCAGCGTAGCTCCGATTATAGCCAATGGTTGTTTGCATTTGTGTGAGTGTGTGCCGCTGCGTCGGAAATAGGTAGGTATATTTTTACAAGTCATCTGTGGTCAAGGGCGGATCCAGCAGGCCGTTGGGGGGGGGGGGGCGTTTTTAGCAGACCTTACCTACCCCCAATTTCGAATTTCTTCCCGGATTTGGGACACTTTATTTTGCAACCACACGATTTCGAATTTTTGGTATTTTTTTTTCTCGGTTTTTGACCTTTTGGGATATCGAAAAAGGAAAGATGTCAGCTTGCAGTTTGTATTGTTCCGACATTGCCTTACACTGAGCAAAACTATGTCAATTGTCAGCTGTACCCAGGGGCGTCGCCGATAATTTTTGAGTGGAGGGGTCGGCTGAAATGACGATAAAAAATGTACCCCAATTTGTTATGCATGTATTGATGAAGCCTTTGCAACATTTTTAATGTAAATTTCATGTTATAGTAGGTACTTGTTATTTAGCGCCGCGAAGCGGCGTGAATTTTTGTTCGGGTTTGCCTGATACAACCCAGAAACATAGGCATTTTTAGCTTCTTAGCCTTGTAGAGGATAAGAAGCTAAAAATGTTTTTCATTCAATTCAGCGTTACGACGAAACGAAGACGATGACGATGGCTTCGTTGTGACGATGGCCACTGATGTGACGCCGCGAAGCGGCGTGAACATTTTAATTTTAGGTCGTGGAAAACGCAATTTTAATATTGGAACCAGACCGTAAGTGGAACCAAGCCTCAGGTAACACTTTTTCCTGGTTGCACATCTCGGTATGATGAAAAATGTTGAAATGAAGGTAGTTTTTCATATACATTAGCCTCGGATAGTAAATCACGATGACCGGTGGCAGTCTGCGCTCAATCGTACATATGACAATAATAACTGTAATCTGTATACATACCTATGTACCGAACTGTAACAAACAACTAGTAACAGTACAATGGTTTGAAAGAAGCAAGAGGCAGATCGACATTTCCGCGCATAAATGTTCCCTGTGGATCTGAAGGAGCCTGTGGGATATGGCTTGGGGAGATAGTCCTTGCCTGGTCCCCACTATTAGCTCTTCGGGCCAGCAAGCAACACGCATATTAACTTTAAAGCGGGCTACATGTTTAGCTAGTCTGCCCAGTTCCGAAAAAGGCGACACAAACGCAAAGACGCGGACCTCGACAACAGCTTCCGGTTGTTGTCGAGGTCCGCGTCTTTGCGTTCGTGTCGCCTTTTTCGGAACTGGGCAGACTAGCTAAACATGTAGCCCGCTTTAAAGTTAATATGTTATGAAGAGATTTGGCCCTCGGGTCAGCAATTACCGCCAAGAAGAGCCTCTGCAAGACACTAAATGGAATTAATTTTCCAAATTTGTATATGCAATTGCGAAACTTGTGTCATGACGCGAAGCGGCGCGAAATTTTACAGTTTTTGAATGTGGCTAGCTGGATTTTGACTGCTGCAATTTTGGGATGCCTAGTACCGTTCTAAAAATGCATATATAGTATGTGTTAGACTTCACGTCTTGGGGGGGGGGCAAAACATAGTTTGCCCCCCCCCCCCTAAACAGGCTTGGGAGGGGCCATGGCCCCGTTCGCCCCCCCCCCTGGATCCGCCCTTGTCTGTGGCTCTGTAGAATTATCAGGCTACAGAAACTTTCAGTACGATTTAAGTTGGATATTTGGACTTTCTCCCTATGTTGGTGTAATTTAAATGATGTTATATATGCCTTAGCAGTTGTAGATCGCATAGGCAACACAAATGTCTCTACCAGTGAACAGCATGACTTGGAGTAGCCATTTGTCACGAAGATGATTCATAATGTGTTCAAACATGACACATTATGAATCATCGTCACACAGTGATCACACAGTGATCACACAGTGATCGCACAGTGATCACACAGTGATCACACAGTGATCACACAGTGATCGCACAGTGATCACACAGTGATCGCACAGTGATCACACAGTGATCACGCAGTGATCGCACAGTGATCACACAGTGATCGCACAGTGATCACACAGTGATCACACAGTGATCACAGTGATCACACAGTGATCACACAGTGATCGCACAGTGATCACACAGTGATCACACAGTGATCACAGTGATCACACAGTGATCACACAGTGATCACACAGTGATCACACAGTGATCACACAGTGATCGCACAGTGATCACACAGTGATCACACAGTGATCACACAGTGATCACACAGTGATCACACAGTGATCGCACAGTGATCACACAGTGATCACACAGTGATCACACAGTGATCGCACAGTGATCACACAGTGATCACACAGTGATCACACAGTGATCACACAGTGATCACACAGTGATCACACAGTGATCACACAGTGATCGCACAGTGATCACACAGTGATCGCACAGTGATCACACAGTGATCACACAGTGATCGCACAGTGATCACACAGTGATCGCACAGTGATCACACAGTGATCGCACAGTGATCACACAGTGATCACACAGTGATCGCACAGTGATCACACAGTGATCACACAGTGATCAGACAGTGATCACACAGTGATCACACAGTGATCACACAGTGATCGCACAGTGATCGCACAGTGATCACACAGTGATCACAGAGTGATCGCAAACTATTCGCAAATAGTCGCAACATCCACAGCTAAAGAAGAACACCACCAATAAGCGACGACCACCATGCCCATCATCAGGGCTCAGCCTTATCCCATCGTGCATCCCAGATGACAATCCAGAGCTGCGAGTGCAACCGACACTATGATGGCATGGTATGAGCAACACACACGGCCCTCCGACGCTTTTCGGCACCTACCTAGCCGGTCCTCCCTGAAGACACGCTGTGACGTCACACCGACCAGCCACAGCCCCAGCAACAGGCAGAGAAACGTGTGACCTGCTGTCGACAATACTGGCGGCCAGCGGCGACAGGACCGCACGGCGACCGCCGCCAAATCCATCCCCGGTCACAGGTCACGGCTGCACGGGTCAGCGGGTGCACGGGTGCACGGGTCAGCGGGTGCGCGAGTGCGCGGGTCAGCGGGTGCACTAGTCCGCGGGTGCACGGGTCCGCGAGACACGTATTCACGGGTGCACGGATGTACGGTTGCAAAGGGCAAAGTCGCACGGACCCGCAGATCACGGATCCACAGGTGCACTGGTTCACAAGTGCGCGGGCGCACGAATCTTCAAGTCACGAGTTCACCAGTTCACGGGTGCACGGGTGCACGTATCACCACTGCCACCAGCACCTCTCAACACGCACTGCCGGCTGTCGCGGGAAACACTGCCGGTTCGTAGGGGGCGCGGGAGGGACGACGCCCGCCATGTGCGTCAATTCCAACCACATCTGGCGGCGGCCGGACGGCGCGGCGCTGCCCCCGCCCCCGCCCGAAATAGGAGCGCCGACGACGACGACGCAGGGCGCGCGCGCGTCAGTGGCGCCCCTTCGCAGCTACCTGTTGCTGCCGCAGCTCGGCGGTGCGGCCGACGCGGGCAACACGGTTCGAGTCGGGTCGAACTCTGAATGGAGGAGTGGGTTAGGCCGTCATGTTGTATCGGCATGCAGCACATCATGCCTTTGTCGAGGTTGGCTCAGAGGAGACGGCTGGCTGACTCAGAATCGCGGAGGGTGGCCGAGCTGGTGACGGGGCCGGCTGAGCTTAGCAGTGGCCGGCCACTGTAGTCGGCCTGAGCCTGGGCGTGACGCACGAACGGAGCCCAGCACGCGATGAAGTGTCACCGCCAGACGCGACGGGGGTCAGCTGGGACGACTTAGCTGGGCGGCCGGCGTCTTCACCCGGTGCTGGGACGGCTCAGAAACTCTGCAGTCCGGTAGTAAACTAGATAGCGGTCGCCAGTCGTGTGCCGGGCAGCGCGGCGGATGTTTCATGGCCCGGATCTGGGCCATCGCCGCTATCATCTGCCTTCATCGTAGCTCTAAACTTTTCCGTGCGGCTGAAGCGTTGTTCTGAGATGGCGGGGCTTGGGCGGTCCGGCTGGCGTGGTGTTGACATTCGGGGATCCATTTTGGCTACTTTTCAGATGTGCCAAGGTCAGCTCGCCATTGGCACGGCACCCAGCTAGGGATAATGACCAAACTAATGACCGCGTAAAACCTGTTGAAACTTTAATTAACGACGCAACTGATTATTTTATGGTCGTCCGTAATAGTCTGTGTGACATTTGCGGTGAGGAATATGCCATCCATAAATATACCGTTTATGCGCGCATATTTCCGCGGGGCGGCGCCGCACCCCTGCGACACTTCCGAGACCCACGCATACCTGACATCACCCAGGAATGCCAAACACGCCCTCGAGACAGGGTCCACGACGAGAGGGGACCGCCAAAAATTTGGCGCTCTGCCCCGCTATGAAATACTGTTTGGCTCCGGGGCGGACCGTGCCAGCTGACAACGCCAGAGGCCTCGTGACAAATGCGGGGGCTATTGGCGTGCGTAGGCACCTGGAAATAGCCCGTTGGATCCAGTCACATGTCTCGTGTCTCCGTCAGGCCCGCGGGACGAGGCGACGCTGCCACGCAATGCTGTAAGCTAACGGGCTTTACGGTGATGGATCTGCGGTCAGGCTTCAATGGATTGCACTGTTTGACTTCTGAAACTTCGCAAGACTAACGGGATGACCATGAAGCAACGACAGCTACTTCTTCTCAGCCACTTCTCAGCCACTTCAGCGACTTCTCACTGGCAGCCACTTCCTACTGCTGGTCGGAATATAAGGAATATACAAATATAAGGACTGTAGTAATTAACGACAGCCACTTCTCACTGCTGGTCGGAATATAAGGAATATACGAGTATAAGGACCGTAGTAAGCAACGACAGCCACTTCTCACTGCTGGTCGGAATATAAGGAATATACGAGTATAAGGACCGTAGTAAGTAACGACAGCCACTTCTCACTGCTGGTCGGAATATAAGGAATATACGAGTATAAGGACCGTAGTAAGCAACGACAGCCACCTCTCACTGCTGGTCGGAATATAAGGAATATACGAGTATAAGGACCGTAGTAAGCAACGACAGCCACTTCTCACTGCTGGTCGGAATATAAGGAATATACGAGTATAAGGACCGTAGTAAGTAACGACAGCCACCTCTCACTGCTGGTCGGAATATAAGGAATATACGAGTATAAGGACCGTAGTAAGCAACGACAGCCACTTCTCACTGCTGGTCGGAAAATAAGGAATATACAAGTATAAGGACCGTAGTAAGTAACGACAGCCACTTCTCACTGCTGGTCGGAATATAAGGAATATACGAGTATAAGGACCGTAGTAAGTAACGACAGCCACTTCTCACTGCTGGTCCGAATATAAGGAATATACGAGTATAAGGACCGTAGTAAGTAACGACAGCCACTTCTCACTGCTGGTCGGAATATAAGGAATATACGAGTATAAGGACCGTAGTAAGCAACGACAGCCACTTCTCACTGCTGGTCGTTATATAAGGAATATACGAGTATAAGGACCGTAGTAAGTAACGACAGCCACTTCTCACTGCTGGTCGGAATATAAGGAATATACTCCGGGCGGACCGTGCCAGCTGACAACGCCAGAGGCCTCGTGACAAATGCGGGGGCTATTGGCGTGCGTAGGCGCCTGGAAATAGCCCGTTGGATCCAGTCACATGTCTCGTGTCTCCGTCAGGCCCGCGGGACGAGGCGACGCTGCCACGCAATGCTGTAAGCTAACGGGCTTTACGGTGATGGATCTGCGGTCAGGCTTCCATGGATTGCACTGTTTGACTTCTGAAACTTTGCAAGACTAACGGGATGACCATGAAGCAACGACAGCCACTTCTCACTGCTGGTCGGAATATAAGGAATATACGAGTATAAGGACCGTAGTAAGTAACGACAGCCACCTCTCACTGCTGGTCGGAATATAAGGAATATACGAGTATAAGGACCGTAGTAAGTAACGACAGCCACTTCTCACTGCTGGTCGGAATATAAGGAATATACGAGTATAAGGACCGTAGTAAGTAACGACAGCCACCTCTCACTGCTGGTCGGAATATAAGGAATATACGAGTATAAGGACCGTAGTAAGTAACGACAGCCACTTCTCACTGCTGGTCGGAATATAAGGAATATACGAGTATAAGGACCGTAGTAAGCAACGACAGCCACCTCTCACTGCTGGTCGGAATATAAGGAATATACGAGTATAAGGACCGTAGTAAGCAACGACAGCCACTTCTCACTGCTGGTCGGAATATAAGGAATATACGAGTATAAAGACCGTAGTAAGCAACGACAGCCACCTCTCACTGCTGGTCGGAATATAAGGAATATACGAGTATAAAGACCGTAGTAAGCAACGACAGCCACTTCTCACTGCTGGTCGGAATATAAGGAATATACGAGTATAAGGACCGTAGTAAGTAACGACAGCCACCTCTCACTGCTGGTCGGAATATAAGGAATATACGAGTATAAGGACCGTAGTAAGCAACGACAGCCACTTCTCACTGCTGGTCGGAATATAAGAAATATACGAGTATAAATACCGTAGTAAGCAACGACAGCCACCTCTCACTGCTGGTCGGAATATAAGGAATATACGAGTATAAGGACCGTAGTAAGCAACGACAGCCACTTCTCACTGCTGGTCGGAATATAAGGAATATACGAGTATAAGGACCGTAGTAAGCAACGACAGCCACCTCTCACTGCTGGTCGGAATATAAGGAATATACGAGTATAAGGACCGTAGTAAGCAACGACAGCCACTTCTCACTGCTGGTCGGAATATAAGGAATATACGAGTATAAGGACCGTAGTAAGCCACGACAGCCACCTCTCACTGCTGGTCGGAATATAAGGAATATACGAGTATAAGGACCGTAGTAAGCAACGACAGCCACTTCTCACTGCTGGTCGGAATATAAGGAATATACGAGTACAAGGACCGTAGTAAGTGACGACAGCCATCTCTCACTGCTGGTCGGAATATAAGGAATATACGAGTATAAGGACCGTAGTAAGTAACGACAGCCACCTCTCACTGCTGGTCGGAATATAAAGAATATACGAGTATAAGGACCGTAGTAAGCAACGACAGCCACTTCTCACTGCTGGTCGGAATATAAAGAATATACGAGTATAATGACCGTAGTAAGCAACGACAGCCACTTCTCACTGCTGGTCGGAATATAAGGAATATACGAGTATAAGGACCGAAGTAAGTAACGACAGCCACCTCTCACTGCTGGTCGGAATATCAGGAATATACGAGTATAAGGACCGTAGTAAGTAACGACAGCCACCTCTCACTGCTGGTCGGAATATAAGGAATATACGAGTATAAGGACCGTAGTAAGTAACGACAGCCACCTCTCACTGCTGGTCGGAATATAAGGAATATACGAGTATAAGGACCGTAGTAAGCAACGACAGCCACTTCTCACTGCTGGTCGGAAAATAAGAAATATACAAGTATAAGGACCGTAGTAAGTAACGACAGCCACTTCTCACTGCTGGTCGGAATATAAGGAATATACGAGTATAAGGACCGTAGTAAGTAACGACAGCCACTTCTCACTGGTGGTCCGAATATAAGGAATATACGAGTATAAGGACCGTAGTAAGTAACGACAGCCACTTCTCACTGCTGGTCGGAATATAAGGAATATACTCCGGGCGGACCGTGCCAGCTGACAACGCCAGAGGCCTCGTGACAAATGCGGGGGCTATTGGCGTGCGTAGGCACCTGGAAATAGCCCGTTGGATCCAGTCACATGTCTCGTGTCTCCGTCAGGCCCGCGGGGCGAGGCGACGCTGCCACGCAATGCTGCAAGCTAACGGGCTTTACGGTGATGGATCTGCGGTCAGGCTTCCATGGATTGCACTGTTTGACTTCTGAAACTTTGCAAGACTAACGGGATGACCATGAAGCAACGACAGCCACTTCTCACTGCTGGTCGGAATATAAGGAATATACGAGTATAAGGACCGTAGTAAGTAACGACAGCCACCTCTCACTGCTGGTCGGAATATAAGGAATATACGAGTATAAGGACCGTAGTAAGTAACGACAGCCACTTCTCACTGCTGGTCGGAATATAAGGAATATACGAGTATAAGGACCGTAGTAAGTAACGACAGCCACCTCTCACTGCTGGTCGGAATATAAGGAATATACGAGTATAAGGACCGTAGTAAGTAACGACAGCCACTTCTCACTGCTGGTCGGAATATAAGGAATATACGAGTATAAGGACCGTAGTAAGCAACGACAGCCACCTCTCACTGCTGGTCGGAATATAAGGAATATACGAGTATAAGGACCGTAGTAAGCAACGACAGCCACTTCTCACTGCTGGTCGGAATATAAGGAATATACGAGTATAAAGACCGTAGTAAGCAACGACAGCCACCTCTCACTGCTGGTCGGAATATAAGGAATATACGAGTATAAAGACCGTAGTAAGCAACGACAGCCACTTCTCACTGCTGGTCGGAATATAAGGAATATACGAGTATAAGGACCGTAGTAAGTAACGACAGCCACCTCTCACTGCTGGTCGGAATATAAGGAATATACGAGTATAAGGACCGTAGTAAGTAACGCCAGCCACTTCTCACTGCTGGTCGGAATATAAGGAATATACGAGTATAAATACCGTAGTAAGCAACGACAGCCACTTCTCACTGTTGGTCGGAATATAAGGAATATACGAGTATAAGGACCGTAGTAAGTGACGACAGCCACCTCTCACTGCTGGTCGGAATATAAGGAATATACGAGTATAAGGACCGTAGTAAGTAACGACAGCCACCTCTCACTGCTGGTCGGAATATAAAGAATATACGAGTATAAGGACCGTAGTAAGCAACGACAGCCACTTCTCACTGCTGGTCGGAATATAAAGAATATACGAGTATAATGACCTTAGTAAGTAACGACAGCCACTTCTCACTGCTGGTCGGAATATAAGGAATATACGAGTATAAGGACCGAAGTAAGTAACGACAGCCACCTCTCACTGCTGGTCGAAATATCAGGAATATACGAGTATAAGGAGCGTAGTAAGTAACGACAGCCACCTCTCACTGCTGGTCGGAATATAAGGAATATACGAGTATAAGGACTGTAGTAATTAACGACAGCCACTTCTCACTGCTGGTCGGAATATAAGGAATATACGAGTATAAGGACCGTAGTAAGCAACGACAGCCACTTCTCACTGCTGGTCGGAATATAAGGAATATACGAGTATAAGGACCGCAGTAAGTAACGACAGCCACTTCTCACTGCTGGTAGGAATATAAGGAATATACGAGTATAAGGACCGTAGTAAGCAACGACAGCCACCTCTCACTGCTGGTCGGAATATAAGGAATATACGAGTATAAGGACCGTAGTAAGCAACGACAGCCACTTCTCACTGCTGGTCGGAATATAAGGAATATACGAGTATAAGGACCGTAGTAAGTAACGACAGCCACCTCTCACTGCTGGTCGGAATATAAGGAATATACGAGTATAAGGACCGTAGTAAGCAACGACAGCCACTTCTCACTGCTGGTCGGAAAATAAGGAATATACAAGTATAAGGACCGTAGTAAGTAACGACAGCCACTTCTCACTGCTGGTCGGAATATAAGGAATATACGAGTATAAGGACCGTAGTAAGTAACGACAGCCACTTCTCACTGCTGGTCCGAATATAAGGAATATACGAGTATAAGGACCGTAGTAAGTAACGACAGCCACTTCTCACTGCTGGTCGGAATATAAGGAATATACTCCGGGCGGACCGTGCCAGCTGACAACGCCAGAGGCCTCGTGACAAATGCGGGGGCTATTGGCGTGCGTAGGCGCCTGGAAATAGCCCGTTGGATCCAGTCACATGTCTCGTGTCTCCGTCAGGCCCGCGGGGCGAGGCGACGCTGCCACGCAATGCTGTAAGCTAACGGAC
This sequence comes from Chirona hameri, assembly GCA_036785665.1. Taxonomy (NCBI): domain Eukaryota; kingdom Metazoa; phylum Arthropoda; class Thecostraca; order Balanomorpha; family Balanidae; genus Chirona; species Chirona hameri. The sequence continues at coordinate 13,577 of JAXIVJ010002732.1, read as the reverse complement.
TTTACGGTGATGGATCTGCGGTCAGGCTTCCATGGATTGCACTGTTTGACTTCTGAAACTTTGCAAGACTAACGGGATGACCATGAAGCAACGACAGCCACTTCTCACTGCTGGTCGGAATATAAGGAATATACGAGTATAAGGACCGTAGTAAGTAACGACAGCCACCTCTCACTGCTGGTCGGAATATAAGGAATATACGAGTATAAGGACCGTAGTAAGTAACGACAGCCACTTCTCACTGCTGGTCGGAATATAAGGAATATACGAGTATAAGGGCCGTAGTAAGTAACGACAGCCACCTCTCACTGCTGGTCGGAATATAAGGAATATACGAGTATAAGGACCGTAGTAAGTAACGACAGCCACTTCTCACTGCTGGTCGGAATATAAGGAATATACGAGTATAAGGACCGTAGTAAGCAACGACAGCCACCTCTCACTGCTGGTCGGAATATAAGGAATATACGAGTATAAGGACCGTAGTAAGCAACGACAGCCACTTCTCACTGCTGGTCGGAATATAAGGAATATACGAGTATAAAGACCGTAGTAAGCAACGACAGCCACCTCTCACTGCTGGTCGGAATATAAGGAATATACGAGTATAAAGACCGTAGTAAGCAACGACAGCCACTTCTCACTGCTGGTCGGAATATAAGGAATATACGAGTATAAGGACCGTAGTAAGTAACGACAGCCACCTCTCACTGCTGGTCGGAATATAAGGAATATACGAGTATAAATACCGTAGTAAGCAACGACAGCCACCTCTCACTGCTGGTCGGAATATAAGGAATATACGAGTATAAATACCGTAGTAAGCAACGACAGCCACCTCTCACTGCTGGTCGGAATATAAGGAATATACGAGTATAATGACCGTAGTAAGTAACGACAGCCACTTCTCACTGCTGGTCGGAATATAAGTAATATACGAGTATAAGGACCGTAGTAAGCAACGACAGCCACTTCTCACTGCTGGTCGGAATATAAGGAATATACGAGTATAAGGACCGTAGTAAGCAACGACAGCCACTTCTCACTGCTGGTCGGAATATAAGGAATATACGAGTATAAAGACCGTAGTAAGCAACGACAGCCACCTCTCACTGCTGGTCGGAATATAAGGAATATACGAGTATAAGGACCGTAGTAAGCAACGACAGCCACTTCTCACTGCTGGTCGGAATATAAGGAATATACGAGTATAAGGACCGTAGTAAGTGACGACAGCCACCTCTCACTGCTGGTCGGAATATAAGGAATATACGAGTATAAGGACCGTAGTAAGTAACGACAGCCACCTCTCACTGCTGGTCGGAATATAAAGAATATACGAGTATAAGGACCGTAGTAAGCAACGACAGCCACTTCTCACTGCTGGTCGTTATATAAGGAATATACGAGTATAAGGACCGTAGTAAGCAACGACAGCCACTTCTCACTGCTGGTCGGAATATAAGGAATATACGAGTATAAGGACCGTAGTAAGTAACGACAGCTACCTCTCACTGCTGGTCGGAATATAAGGAATATACGAGTATAAGGACCGTAGTAAGCAACGACAGCCACTTCTCACTGCTGGTCGGAATATAAGGAATATACGAGTATAAGGACCGTAGTAAGTAACGACAGCCACCTCTCACTGCTGGTCGGAATATAAAGAATATACGAGTATAAAGACCGTAGTAAGCAACGACAGCCACTTCTCACTGCTGGTCGGAATATAAGGAATATACGAGTATAAGGACCGTAGTAAGTAACGACAGCCACCTCTCACTGCTGGTCGGAATATAAGGAATATACGAGTATAAGGACCGTAGTAAGTAACGACAGCCACCTCTCACTGCTGGTCGGAATATAAGGAATATACGAGTATAAGGACCGTAGTAAGCAACGACAGCCACTTCTCACTGCTGGTCGGCATATAAGGAATATACGAGTATAAGGACCGTTGTAAGCAACGACAGCCACTTCTCACTGCTGGTCGGAATATAGGGAATATACGAGTATAAGGACCGTAGTAAGTAACGACAGCCACCTCTCACTGCTGGTCGGAATATAAGGAATATACGAGTATAAGGACCGTAGTAAGCAACGACAGCCACTTCTCATTGCTGGTCGGAATATAAGGAATATACGAGTATAAGGACCGTAGTAAGTAACGACAGCCACCTCTCACTGCTGGTCGGAATATAAGGAATATACGAGTATAAAGACCGTAGTAAGCAACGACATCCACTTCTCGCTGCTGGTCGGAATATAAGGAATATACGAGTATAAGGACCGTAGTAAGCAACGACAGTCACTTCTCACTGCTGGTCTGAATATAAGGAATATACGAGTATAAGGACCGAAGTAAGCAACGACAGCCACTTCTCACTGCTGGTCGGCATATAAGGAATATACGAGTATAAGGACCGTTGTAAGCAACGACAGCCACTTCTCACTGCTGGTCGGAATATAGGGAATATACGAGTATAAGGACCGTAGTAAGTAACGACAGCCACCTCTCACTGCTGGTCGGAATATAAGGAATATACGAGTATAAGGACCGTAGTAAGCAACGACAGCCACTTCTCACTGCTGGTCGGAATATAAGGAATATACGAGTATAAGGACCGTAGTAAGTACATATGCAGTGTCGAATGAGTTTACTTAATTCCTATTCATTGTCGAAACATACTTTATTGAGGAATCATGCTGCAACAGTACCTACCCACAACACGTTACATTTTCTGTCGCATTAAACTATTATTTACACCCCATGGATGTGTTGTGTAACGTGTTGTAGGACGTTGTGTTGTTGACTGTTGACTGTTGTGTTGTAGGACGTTTTCAGTCTGCAATTTCTGCCTTGAAGAATTGTCATCAATTAAGCAGACTGGTTATTGATTCAACTTTGTTTTGGAACGATTCAATCATGATTCATTTTGTAATCTGAATGATTCAATCACCGTTCGCTTCACTGATACATTTTTGAGAATTGATTCTTTCCGATTTAAAGAATCAAAACAAATATTTTAATAGATTCACGTTTGATTCAACATTTAAATATAGTGTAAATAAAGGTAAGTGAAGAGAATAACCCAAAAGCAGATGTATGGCAAATCTTTCGGTATATTTCGGTACCTTGATCACTGCACTGCGATGAAGAACGACAAAGACGTTCTTCATCGCAGAATCTGCGATGAAGAACGTCTTTGTCGTTCTTCATCGCAGTGCAGTGATCAAGGTATTAATACACCGAAAGCTTTGCCATACATCTGCTTTTGGGTTATTCTCATCACTTACTCCATCTGTCATGGATAAAACACAAACACATTTAAATATATGTGATGAATTTATGTCAAATCAATAAAAATGGAAACATACATACATACACATACAAACATAAACATATGATCACTAAAACTTCGTTACAGCAATACTATTTCAGCATAAATGATTATGAATGTAGCCACTGGTACTGCATATATTTGCACAATTTACCTGTCTACTTAAATCGTTAAGAGTCGTTCAATCTGTTGATTCAATCAGCCTTGATTTGATGCGGGTTTTGATTCAATCACGGTTCATGAATCAAAAGATCTGTTGGTGAATCAATTATCTTTTGATTCAAGGAATTTTGATTGACCGATTTCAATCGATTCAATCAGTGTCGGATCAATAACCAGTCTGCAATTAAGACGGGTAAAGTTAAATATCGCTGTTATAATTCAGACCCTTCAAGGCTGCACATCAACAGCCACGCGGCACCCCGCCAGTTGCGGCATTCGCTTTCCTTTAAAGGAAATAGTTCACCTTGGCAAATTTTCCCAAACACGATTTGATTATATTTTTAATACAATTTATTTTTATATTGACAAAAATGGCCTTATATCGCGCCGATTCAGGACAGAATGCCGTAAATTGTTATTTTTATCAAAACTATATGCATACTCTCTGAGTCAGAGTCCTGACGTCACGCGAATTAAAAAAAATGGTCCAGCCAATCAGATTCGAAAGTAGTCGCGTAAGGATAGACTCGCATTAGAGATGTGCCACCCGGCGGCCGGCGGTTCGCTTGCTAGCACCAGCTGCAAGCTGATTGGCTCACGGTATAGCCTCTGCCCGGGTATATCCAGCACCACATTCTTTCGCCAGCACCGCATTCCTTCGCCAAAAGATCAAATATATTCGGCTGGAGAGTCTTTTCAGTCAAGAAAACTTGCAGATAGGGGTTTCCCAGCAAGGGCTACAAAACTGCTATCTCAGTTTACAACTAATGTTGAAGGTGAACTATTTTCTTTACAAGGGCAATGCATATTTCGTGGGTTTTGCCAATAACAGTGGCAGTGAGGATAGTTGCAATATATTAATAATACCAATCGAACTCGTTTGTATTATTTCTCGACTACGAAACACAGCAATTAACCTTGCTTCGCTCGACCAGAGTGTATCATAATTGTTGCACTGCAGGCCTGATACCATACGGCCGTGATTTGCCAGCGGCAATATAAATCGACGATCAAATGCTCATGGAGGCAAACAATTTAATTTGACTCCTGGAGTGCTTGACCGCTGATTCGTTACATTTAATGTTGTGTAAAAACGACGCAACAAACATATGATTTGCAAGAGCGCATTTTCTTCAGAGATTGTTTGTTGATGGTGTTATTGGAGCTTACGGCAACGGAACTGCTGCCGTCATTCGCTGACTCGGGAACGCGCACCCTGCTCCGAGGCTAACCCGAGACTTACCCTGCGCCGAGGCTAACCCGCGACTTACCCTGCTCCGAGGCTAACCCGCGACTTACCCTGCTCCGAGGCTAACCCGCCACTTATCCTGCTCCGAGGCTAACCCGCCACTTACCCTGCTCCGAGGCTAACCCGCCACTTATCCTGCTCCGAGGCTAACCCGCCACTTACCCTGCTCCGAGGCTAACCCGCCACTTACCCTGCTCCGAGGCTAACCCGCCACTTACCCTGCTCCGAGGCTAACCTGCCACTTATCCTGCTCCGAGGCTAACCCGCCACTTATCCTGCTCCGAGGCTAACCCGCCACTTACCCTGCTCCGATGCTAACCCGCCACTTACCCTGCTCCGAGGCTAACCCGCCACTTACCCTGCTCCGAGGCTAACCCGCCACTTACCCTGCTCCGAGGCTAACCCGCCACTTACCCTGCTCCGAGGCTAACCCGCGACTTACCCTGCTCCGAGGTTAAGCAGCGGTCAGACCACATTCAACACCGGAGACTACTGGGCAATGTGACCCCGTTCCCTGGCACAGGGGAACGCGCATCCTGCTCCGAGGCTAAGCGGCGGTCAGACCACACTCAACACCGGAGACTACCGGGCAATGGGACCCCGTTCCCTGGCACAGGGAGGGGATCATACCCTGCTAGTCAGCTTAGCACCTCTCTTTAGAGATTGTCGAGGGTGTTAAGTCAGCCAACAGATAATTAAAAACAGATCGCCATGGAGAACAGTAGCTGTAGCCTCTGTAGTTTGAACATGAACAGATGCATTGGACGCAGGCATGCCCACACTTCTGCTGGAAACACTCAGGACGAAAACAACGATAACATGCAGCATTTTTTCTCCATTATACACCTCAAATTAGTCGCAAACGTTAAAATGTGCGAAAGGTAGCATTGTTGCTCAGCTTTGCACTTATAATGATGTATTAACTGCACAAACACTTTTTATAAGGGCGAAATGTGTGAGGCGCTAATAGCTCTGGACACAAACGCTTCAGCTTTGTGATACGGAAGGAGAAAAGTTGTTGCAACTATCTCGCGAATAGCTTTTCTCACTAATATTGCATTGGCAAACTAAAGTTTGTTACAAAGTGAGTGTGCATTGCGCAATGCGCATGGTGTTGGCCTGGTTACTGGCTTAAGTCGCCTCGAGCAAAGCCACTCTAGCCCGCCGTTTTTCTGAGTTCATAGTAACCACTGGTTGCCAAATGAGCTCAGCAGTCGGTACGCGCAAAATCCGTAATCATCATCACCATTCACGCCCGTCGTGTGAAGGTTAGATGAGCCGAGACAAGGTGGGGGCCGGTACACAGCAGCCGCATCTGGAGGGTCAAAACGGTCAGACGGTCAGACGGGTCAGCGCGCTGCGTGAGTGTGTGATGATGGGGGATGAAGGGGAGAGGGGACCCAGGTCCCAGCCTCGGTGGTGTGGCCACCTGTCGTCGGTCACCCGCCGGCTTCCCGCTGGGTGCCGGCGGTGTCGGCTCCGTCCCTGCCGCCTTCACTGCCTGACCTGACCAGCAGAGGGAAAAATCAACGAAAACTTTCGCTACGATGAAAGAACCCATTTAATCGGTGCGATGAAAAAGAGCATTATACGCAAGGGATTGGCTTACCGAAAACGCTCTAACTCGCCTTCTTCAGAAGCTTTCGATGAGCAAATAACTTTTTGTGTTATTTTACTTAGCATAGATTAAAAAAACGTGTCTGCTATCCTGCGGCAAGTTTTCGCTGATTATTCCGCAGCCGCCTCCGCCCCCGGTCTCTGCGCGGCGGCGGCAGCGGTGTCGGATGACCGGTGCCGGGTGGTGCGCGCGTCTGCGCGGCCCGGCCCGGCCCGGCCGTCTCTGCCTGTGACGCCCGCCTGATGGACTGTGACCGCTGCCGGCGCGCTGCCTTCTCAGCCGCCCCAGCCTCCCGGAACGGCGCACGCACCGACAGCGCCGGCCTCGCCAGAGGAACTCTGCCGTGAGATTGGCGTGGGGAGGGCGGGGAGGGGACGGGGAGGGACGCCCGCCCGGCCCAGTCCCCACGCCAGGCGCCCCTCCGCGCGCCGATTCCAGTAGCCGAAACCGGAGACCTGGCGGGACGCAGCTGAAAGGACCCGGGGTTTTAGCGGGCTTTGTTGGTTCCTTGAAAGTAATCTGCGTGATTTGCGCAATGGCCTCCGGTAATGAAGTAAGGTCTGCGCAATGGCCTCCGGAAATGAAGCAAGGTCATGTAACGAGTGGAATTTCCTGTATCGGACCGGGTGATTGTTTCGTTCAGTGAAACGATATAATTTGGTATCAGCATTGAGCATTCAGATTGCATGGCTACCTCGAGTAAAAACTGTTTGTATTCACCATATGGTATGATATTCCACTAGGTCGGTTAACTTAATATTCATATAAGTGAAATACATGTTTTTTTCTAATTCGAAAGGACGATAGAGCAGGGCTGGTGAAAATCACGAATGTCTGCTTCAGATATGATTATCCCCCAGAGTTGCTCTCATCCAGCCTGCAGCGAGTATCAATTCGGCCTGAACAATGGCGCCCGCCATGACATGACACCGAACACACTCACCCAGTGTTCTGCATGTTGACATGACCTCCTGTGCGGGCACAGCGTTCGTCCAACATAAACAAAACGTACGGCAATAAATTTACCGTCACTTCGATCCTTCCGCTCGTATAAATAGTTTTGTACTGGACGGTGTCACCCGTAAGTAAAACACAATAATATTCCAAATAATTCCTGCTCGTGACAGTAAACAACTGTTACCTGATTTATCTGGTGAATCCCATACATGGATAATTATTCCTATTGGCAATCCTGTAAGCACATCGTCGTACTTGCGGCTTACCATCATCAGAAGTCAGTACCATCATTATCATCGTCATCCTCAGAATAGGTACACATTATCATCATCTCTTCTCAGCTGCTTTTTACCTCAGCTAATGTTCTCGGGTCTTTTCCTTCCACCCCTACCATATGTGCTCCCTTTTCCCGTCTCTAATCCCCTGCTGCCCCGAGCCGGCCCCTTGTACCGCACCGCTGATTCTAATCACCTCTCTGGACGGTAGTTGGGTGCAGCTAACACTTAACAGCTCAGAACAGCTGTCAGTCTGCCCTGCCAGAGGAGCTCGCTGCTTTCGATGTCTCAGCCACAGCAAAGTAGCACAACCGGCGTTAGCACTAAACCGAATTAAGCCAACGGTCCTTAAACCAATTCAATCTGTTTAATTTTAATTGGATTGGATGGTAATATTTTGTTCTAAGGTTAGATATATTACATACAAATGTGGTTCAACTTACAGAGCACCAAACACCAGCGTTGCAAGTTGCAATGGCTAGTTTGAAAATAGCGAATAGAAAAGTTTTCGACTAATGATAAATGTGAATGATGTGGATCGTGACTGGATGGATTTGGATGGATTTGGATCATTTCAGCCCAGATAAATCTGAATTAGTCCGTTTATATTGATCATGACTCAGGTTTTCGTCTTTATGCGCTGCATACCTAGAGGATGATAAAACCCGGCTCTTCGTTTTTGTCATCCTCTACCGCAGAGCAGAGGATGAAAAAAGAAGCGAGGGCGGATACTGATTAGCCAATATTACACCTTCCGGAGGAACTGACCAGATCTGTTCTTGACGCAACAAAAATCGTTGAGTTCTTCCTCCCTTGGCCACATATGGCCAATCGCAGTTATCTACCGGCATGGTATCCCGAATCTCAGCCGGACCCCAGATGGACCTGGCCACGCGGTTACCTGGCCACGCGGTTACCTGGCCACTCCGTTACCTGACCACGCGGTTACCTGGCCACGCGGTTACCTGACCACGCGGTTACCTGGCCACGCCGTTACCTGACCACGCGGTTACCTGGTCACGCCGTTACCTGACCACGCCGTTACCTGACCACGCGGTTACCTGGTCACGCGGTTACCTGACCACGCCGCTACCTGGTCACGCCGTTACCTGGCCACGCGGTTACCGGTTCGATTTGTCACGTGAGGGGCGTGCCAAGCGTCACCCGGCCCGGGCTGCAGTCCCCGTCCCCGTCCCCGCCCCCGCCCCCACCCCGCCCAGGCCGCCCAGGCCGCCCAGGCCGCCCAGGTGGCCGGCTGACCGATCACCCGGTGACCGATGCGGCCGCGGCGGCCGCAGTGACGCCGCCGACCATCTGTCTTGGACGTCGTCGCGTTTGGAGCGCGTTTCGTCCGAAGGTGACGACACGGCCGCCCCCCCCCCCCTCTTGGCGCGGCTACCGGTCTGTGTTCGGACTAGGCCGAAGAAGCGACTGCAGCGCTACCCGCTCAGAACGGTGGAGGAAGGAAACTCAGCTTCGGAAACGTGCCGCAGAAGTTACTGTGCCAATGCCGTTTGTTATTTGTTGTTCGGGGACATATTGCGTTAACCCGCGCTTGACCGGGGTCTCAGCCGAATGTCATTGACCGGCGGGGGGGGGGGGATATTGCCCCTCGTTATCTCCGGAACCAATGATCGCAGCGAGACGCGCAAGGCGGCATTCGAAGGCTTCAATAATACACATCTATAGCATACTATTTTTTTTTAATAAGGTCACATATCAGGTCAAGGTCGGGTCCAAGGTCAAAATCGAGGCATTGAGTTTATGGGCCATAGTTTCCATCCAAAGCCTTTGATTGCGACCATGATCACTAAAAGTGCTTCCAAAGGTATAATACACATCCACATGAATTAAAGTGAGATTGTTGGCAAAGGTCAAGGTCAAGGTCAGGTCGCAAAAGGTCAATATGCGCAGAAGATTTTCGAAAGTCATGCGAAACATGTTTTATGGGCTATTTTACACGTATAATTCGAAAGTGATGGTCATTTTACCATCTAACCTCATTTAAGTGAACTTGGTGTCAAGCTCAGGTCAAGTTCAGGTCACATATGGTCAACATTTGAAATTGATAAATATAAATAAAAAAAGGCATGTTTCTAGACCAGTTTTGTCTAAAAAAAAATACAATCCTGGCATTTATTTGTCTGTATCTGGTCACTAAAAGAAGAAAAAAACGACATTTCAAAATATGACGTCATGAGTTACTCATACTTAGGGAGTCATGAGTCAGTCAAAAATAAAGATATTGCTTTGAAATTTGGTTGAGGTATTGCCCATATGTGATTCTCCAACAAATATTCCGTTTTTGTTTTGTTTAAATGTTGGCAACTTTGATTTTGCGGGCATTTAAAAAAACTGTTTTTTTTATTTTGGGGGTCAAAAACCAAAATTTTCACAAATCCGAGACAGCCATTTTGTATCCCTTGTCATTTGCTATCTTTTGACGTTTTTAATTGCATTGCCTCCAAACATGGCCTTTGTACGGCCTGTTCAAGTTTAGCTGATTTGTTCGTCAAACTCGTGTGTAGTGACGTCACTAAATTGGCTATATCTCAATTTTCCGACTAAAAAAATGCTTCGTTTTTGCACGGAAGATGTACAATTGATGTAGGAGAAGGTACCCAAAGTTTCGCGTTAATAGCCATGTTGGGTTTTTGAGCTATTGCGAAAATTCGTCAGGGGGGGGGGGGGCAATATTAGCCCCCCCGGTCAAGCGCGGGTTAAAGGCAAAGGGACCGAATTTTCTGAATCGAACCATGCCTTCATTTCTCCAGATTCACACTAGTTGCTGAGATATTCCAAAGACCCCAGGAACTGGCTGGTAGCAAAAAGTCATCGGGTAGACCCCAGAGGGCTTACCACTACCAGAAGCATTGATAATATCGGAATATCGATACAAATTTGCTAGCATATCGTTAGCGCCGGCCAATAGCATTTCGACAAAACAGCTCGTGAGCGCCGATAGCAGCAGCCGAACAGAACCTTGACGGCCATTTTGCTTTTCGACGGTTTGTTAACACTGTTCGCATAGATTATGTGTGTCTTATGGTGCGCCGTTTTACATAACATCGTCTTGTCTTGCCTCTGATTACCTCCACTATAGTGGCGATCGTTTTATCGATATCGAAACAAAACAAAAAATAAGCAAAAAAACAATATAAGTGAAAATTCAACTAAAGGGGCTCCAGATGTGAATTTCATCGTATCCAACAATCAAACCAATAGCTACTTACCGTATGAAAAATAGTTTTGACATTCCAAAAAGTAGTCGCACTCCCTTTAAAGTCGCTGTCGTTAATTCAATGTTGTCATGCAAGTGTGAAGTGAGTAAATTTGTAATGTTATCCGGTACCTGTAAAATGTACATCTGGGGCCCCTTTAGTTGAATTTTCACTTATATTTTTTTTTGCTTATTTTTGTTTCGATATCGATAAAACGATCGCCACTATAGTGAAGGTAATCAGAGGCAAGACAAGACGATGTTATGTAAAACGGCGCAGGACCAGCTACTCGCTGACAAACGTTAAAACGGCACCGGGCACACATGAATCGCATGCAGCACATGCATTTGCATACACCGCATGTGTGACGTGCGCAGTGTGCTGGTACTTCATATTTGTTGTTGTTTTACATCATGTAATTACATCTCTCCAGCGGCGGTTCTCCCATGTAGGCAAGGTAGGCAATGCCTACCCAGTTTGGTAGCTTTCTTCAGATACCGATATTTATTTTCCCTTCTTTTCATTTTTTTCCTTATTGATTGATATGGTTTTCTGCAATCGGAATGGGCCTATCTTGGAGCAAATTTTCCAAATTTTCCAAGAAAATTTCCTTCGAAACCATAAATTAAACGCAAATGTAAGAAAACCCTTGCCTAAGCTTGCCTACCTCGTCCTACTAGATTCTCGACCAGCCTGTGTACAAATCTATTGCCGTCCTGCAGTATACAATTTCTGTAAAGTAGGCAAATCAACTAGAAAATCGAAAAAGCACACCTTTTCAAGCGCGATAACTTCATAAAATAAATATGACTGCAATCCCAATTATTATTTTAGGCTCGTAGTAGCTTGCCACATAGGGCTCAATTATTATTTCGAAAATAATGTTTCGACCACTTCTCCAGACCAGATCTTTGGCGGTATCTCAGCGTAACAACTACAGCACGAACGAAGATCGAGCTGAGTTTTCGCCGGGCGCTTCCGTTCCGGAGAAATTCGATGCGGCGTCAACGCGGCAGCAGCAAAGGACCTTTGTGACAGGCGCCGTAATGAAAATGTTTCGGGATATTTTGAATGTGGGATCTTTTCTAATAGTTTAAAACAATCATTTGAAGGGTAAATATCAATACATTATGATATAGTTACATATTACTGCAAGGAGATCGGCGGGTCGTCCAGACTTATATTAGAAATAGGACATTATATTTATATGCATTTGTCTTAGCCGTGTGCTTCACATATAATTAATGATTGTATGTGTAGGCTCTGATTGCAGTCGCACAATTATTGTCAACCTGCAGAATTAAGCGTCGAATCGAAAGCCTTACGTGCACGTCTCCGTGATAATTCTGGTCTATTTTCAAATCAATTACAAGCGGATGACAACATATAAACAGGCTGATTGTAGCGGTGAAGCATTAATCGTGGTGATCTGAATATATTTGAAAACCTACTTTAAAACAAAAATCACGTAACAGCGCCCCTCCCCCCCCCCCCTCCTGCCTGCCTTACCTACGTTTGACCCCTGGCGCCGCCACTGCTGCCTTGCCTACCTAGTCTCAAGGGCCCAGCGCCGCCCCTGCATCTCTCCGGCCCTGACGTTGCTAAGACAACAAAATGCTCGGTGAGACGGTCCGAGCGCGCGGCTGCCTGCTAATATTCAAAGCTTTGAATACAAAGCAGTGCCCGGGGACAGCCTGCAACAGGTGTTGCTGATGTGTGGCAGAGAGGCATATCTCAGCAAGATGAAAACGGCATGTCTCAAGGAACTCCATCTCCCGAGCTATTGATTAGCACCGACGCAGTGTAGCTTTGCATACAGAATGTGTAATGGATTTGGCACAGAAACTAGATTGTCATTTTGCTCTTCAGAAATCGCATGCATAATGACAGGGACCATTAGGTATAACATTGGATGCAGCCAGTATGACTTCTCAACGACTCTCAAAGTATTGCTGAATTGTTACTTCGATAACTTGATTTGTGTTTGTTTGTGTTTTATTATGAAAGAGGCTATGGTTGTTGAAAATATAATTAACTGTATACGCATTTTAATTTTAAAGTCCACTGAGGAATGATGATGTTCAGTGTGCAATATTCAAAAGCAAAACATGGTCCGCAAAGAAGTGATTATAAATAGTGATTAGGCGACTCCAATTTTACGAATGTGTGCCAATCATGAGTGGTGCAAATGTATTTTTTTTTAAAATCTAATGGGGTAGTTTCAGGAACCAAATTTTGCAGGTGAAATCGGACACGCTTAATCTACCGATACACACCAAAAACTCCATATTGGCCTGCGAGGTGGCAATATCCCTTTAACGGCAGAGTAGGGGAGATCGGGGATTGTTGAACCAGGTACGTCGCCACAACATTTGGAGTGGGTGTGTGTGTGTGGGGGGGGGGGGGGGGGGGGGAGGGGCAACTAGCCACGTGATCCCCCCACTCCCATAATGTAAATATTAAAATCCTGCTAATTTTGGGGTCCAGAGGGATCTTGGGGACCGGCCCCCTGGCCCCTCGGGGCTCGGGTGACGACGCCCATGGTTGGGATAGGGGAGATATTTCAATAATGTTCCTTCCGTGGAGTATTAAGCGCAGTATGTCGCATCTCGAGGTAGATACCTTATCTTATCTATAGCTCTGACTGTGATGTGTTGAAAATAACGATTACAAACCAGGTAAGCGCTGTTTCAAGGCGGCACACTGTCCCAGCCATGGCTTGCTGCATTTCATGCGTCACCACATGTCAGTAAC
>JAXIVJ010002731.1:102500-104357 GCA_036785665.1 Chirona hameri | reverse complement strand
TATGGGGCAGTTTACATTGCTGCTCCTCCCCCCCCCCCCCTCTCTCAGCCTGAGGTCAAGTGACCCCACTTCGAAAAAGTTTACGGTCGTGTCACAGCCACAGTGTATGACAGAGCAATTTAAAACTTACAGGATCACATAAGGTCATAAATAAGTACCTACAATTCGTGTATCTCAGATTTGTTATATCGATAACCAAAGGTCGGGTGAATTTCGTGACCTCCTATTATGTCGATGGGCAAATATACAAATGTTTCCTATTCTGAGGGTACGCATCAGATCAGACCAATTACTTCCTGAAAGAGGGCCTGCATTTGGAGCAGGAGGTGGTCAGGAAGATAACTCAGATGCTGCAGGCGAAGTCCGCCGAGGAGTTTATTATCATTGGAAAGGTGATCGTTCGGAACCTGGCACGCTGTGCTCGTGAAACACGCCGGTTCGTTATTGTGTGAAACCACTTACCACGGTAGTCGTACATATTATACTGTTGTATAGTGGTAGATTGCATACATTGTATACGGTGGTATTTATTCTAGCTCAGATTTTCTCCAGAATTAGGCCCTGTATAGTGTATATTTGTTTGTGTGCCTGGGATGCTTTGAAAAGCATTACGGTGTTACGTGGTTAAATCCGCAGCTCGTACAACAGGCCCCGTCGTCCCGCTGCCCGGGCCTGGCAGACCGGACCGATCCTGAGGGCAGGCCCTCAGGGTCAGGGCCGGTCGGCCGGCCGGTGGCACGGGTCGCCGACCCGTTGGTCGGAGGCTCGTGCACTCCCTCGCTAGGTGAAGCCGCGTATTAACGCGAGGTGGCGCTGGTGGGGGCTCTCATATGTGGAAATACGATCATTTATAAATGAACTTGTGCATGCTTTTCCGAATAGCAAAATGTAAACAAACAAAAACAATACAGTGCTACGTATACATTTCATGATTCGCTTTTTTACAGCAGTGGGCAGCTGACAACACTACTATAGCAATGTTAGCTCTTCTCGACTAAAATGTACCTGTTAAAAGGTTGATTAGCTTAGCTCAAATTATGAGCAATCGGCCGCCATCGGTGGAATTATACCAGCACTGCTGAAACCTGAAACTTGACACATTTGCTATTCTGTGGGTAGGGTATGCCCATAGGCGTAGGGAACGTTTATCGTTACCTAGTGGAAAAACAAACGAGCAAAAACGAGCAACTTTGCTAAAAACGAGCAACGTCTTTGATGATTAACCCGCCATTAACAGGGGGCGTTTAACGCCCCCCCCCCCCCCCCCCCCTGATGAATTTTCGCAATAGCTGAAAAACGAATAGCCCTATCAACGTGAAACTTCGAGTACCTTCTTATAAATAATGTTTACGTGTTGTGTGCAAAACAAAACAGAAATCGTCGAAATTTTTCGAGTTATAGCGAATTTAGTGACAAACGAGGTTTACACCACACTACACACGAGTTTTACACCAAAATCAGGTAAACTTTGCCAAGCCGTACAAATGCCACATGTGAAGAAAAATGCAATAAAAAAAACGCGAAAAGATAGAAAATTGCAACGGCTAAAAACTGGCTATCTCGGATGTTTGATATTTTAAGTTTCTGACCCAAAAAAAACTCAAAAAACATTTGTTTTGGGGTAAAATCATCACAAAATCAAAATTTTCTCAAATATTCAACAAACCGGAAGATATGTCAGAGAACCATACCTATGCAACTACCATGCCAAATTTCAAACTGATATCTCTATTTTTGATTGAATTATGACATCTTAAGTATGGGTAACTTATGACGTCATATTCTCAAATTGCGTTTTTGGCTTGTATTGACTAGATACAGACAAATAAATGCCATCACTGTATTTCTGAGACAAAA
>JAXIVJ010002731.1:0-97500 GCA_036785665.1 Chirona hameri | reverse complement strand
TGAGGCCCCCTCGGGCCGGCAGGAGAACTCTCATGCCGAACAATGGCTCTTCAGTCTTCAGGCCGATTGGTACCCCCTTAGGAGGACGATGGACTCCCTCAAGTCGACAGAATGCCCCCCTCAGGCCGACCGAGCTCCCATCCAGGCCCAACGAGGCCCGCTCAGGCTGACCAAGGGCTCCTCGGGTCAACCAAGGACCCCCTCAGGCCGACCTCGGTTAACCTCCTGGAGGGGCCATGGCCCCCTAGACCCCCTGGCCACGATGGCCCGATGCTCTTGGATGGCTCGTCGATCCCCTCGATCTTCCTCCGTATCAAACATATTATTTTAGCGGGGATGTTGGTTATTTAGGATATTGCAATACCAGGGAGCCAAAAAGGCTGCATTAACTATCAGCCCTATTCCAGGCAAACAATATATTTACAACAAATTCCATTGAACACCATTTAGAGGAAATAGTTCACCTTGCAAAATTTTCCCAAACACGATTTGATTATATTTGTTTAATACAATTTATTTTTATATTGTCAAAAATGGCCTTATATCGCGCGGATTCAGGACAGAAGGCCGTACATTATTATTGTTTATGAAAACTATATACATACTCTCTGAGTCAGAGTCCTGAATTCACGCGAATTAAAAAAATGGTTCAGCCAATCAGATTCGAAAGTAGTCGCGTAAGGATAACTCGCATTAGAGATGTGCCAACCGGCGGCCGGCGGTTCCCTTGCTAGCACCAGCTGCAAGCTGATAGGCTGATGATATAGCCTTGCCCGGGCTAGATCCAGCACCGCATTCTTTCCCCAGCACCGCATTCCTTCGCCAAAAAATCAAATATATTCGGCTGGAGTCTTTTCAGTCAAGAAAACTTGCAGATAGGGGTTTCCCAACACGGGCTACAAACTGCTATCTCAGTTTAAAAATAATGTTGAAGGTGAACTATTTCCTTGAAATAGAGCACCCCGATGGCTAATTGTTCATGCTCCCCCTCCACTATTCGCTAACCTGAACGCTTGAAACTTGTATTTCCGTACTTGTTGGCAGAAGACAATCCTTGCTACCAGCTTATCCATTATATCATAATCGAAAAAGCAGTCGCAGATGGGATCACAATGCTCGTATACTTCTAAGATCGAAAACTCCTAAGAGGGAATCACATCTTGATGTAATGAAATACGCAAAATTCAAAACAGAACAATCTGTACGAGTAGTCTTTGAAATGTTGGAAGGGCATAAACTTTGAAAAACATTGGGGGCCCGGAGCACTATTGGGGGAGGGGGGGGGGGGCTCAGCTCAGTAATGGGGGGGGGGGCTTCCAAAGAGATATAAAGTTCCGCCCCTGGTCATCGGTTCATCTCTTGGAGTAAACGTTTTTAGCCCGCTCCTCCCGCACCAGACAGCTAGTCTTTACGATGCCCCAGAGAAAGGTAGTGGGACAAAATCGACATGACTAGATGACTATCAGTCTAGCGGAGACTGACAGCCAACTCTGAACCGAGACTGACAGCCGCCTCTGAACCGAGACTGACCGCCGACTCTGAACCGAGACTGACAGCCGACTCTGAACCGAGACTGACAGCCGACTCTGAACCGAGACTGACAGCCGACTCTGAACCGAGACTGACAGCCGACTCTGAATCGAGACTGACAGCCGACTCTGAACCGAGACTGACAGCCGACTCTGAACCGAGACTGACAGCCGACTCTGAACCGAGACTAACAGCCGACTCTGAACCGAGACTGACAGCCGACTCTGAACCGAGCCTGACAGCCGACTCTGAACCGAGACTGACAGCCGGCTCTGAACCGAGACTGACAGCCGACTCTGAACCGAGACTGACAGTCGACTATGAACCGATAATGACAGCCGACTCTGAACCGAGACTGACAGCCGACTGTGAACCGAGACTGACAGCCGACTCTGAACCGAGACTGACAGTCGACTCTGAACCGAGACTGACAGCCGACTCTGAACCGAGACTGACGGCCGACTCTGAACCGAGACTGACAGCCGACTCTGAACCGACTGCGTGCCTGGAATGTTTAATTCGGGCGGCGCCCTTGCATGTCCACTGGTCACTACGCGCTGACCGTTGGACAATCCTCGTCAAATGCGGCGGCAGTAACGGTGCTGCTGTTCACATTGACCAACGGGACTGAGACTGCGAGCCGCGAGCGTCGCCAAACGGCTGGGCGAAAGGGCGCCGGACGCGGGCCGCTCTGCTGGCGGTGAGTGGGATATATAGACAGCACGTGTCGTTCGGACAGTATCAGTAGTGAGCACACCGCAGGCGGACCACTGACACAAACATGGTGAGTTCACCACGGCAGCTAGTCATTCAGAAGGCTCATGTGCGTCCGAGGCATGACAAGGGCAGTGCATTTCATAAGGATTATCATGTAATCAATACATGTCACCCTTCTTTGAAAAAGACAAAGAAAATCTAGCAGCCTAAAAGTACTACGATCTCTTCTGTATTCGAAAATTTATCTAAAAAATATCAATGATTTATATCCTAAGCCGTATTGCACCTAGGAGCTTTCCTTTAACATAATAATTTTGTACTCGGAAAAAATGTGAATCATGCAAAGTAATGCCGCTATCAGAGCAACTTTCTACTCTCTGCAGATGCTGCGATCGACGCTATTGCTGTGCCTGGCGGTGCTGTCCGGCTCGAAGGAAGTCGAGAAGCGGCAGACTGGCGGGTACGGCGCTCCTCCGGTGGCTGGCGGGTACGGCGCTCCTCCGGTGGCTGGCGGGTACGGCGCCCCTCCGGTGGCTGGCGGGCACGGCGCTCCTCCGGTGGCTGGCGGGTACGGCGCCCCTCCGGTGGCTGGCGAGTACGGTGCTCCTCCGGTGGCTGGCGGGTACGGCGCCCCTCCGGTGGCTGGCGAGTACGGTGCTCCTCCGGTGGCTGGCGGGTACGGCGCTCCTCCAGCGCCGGCGCTCAGCGGGTACGGCGCCAAGTGCCGCGACATCACGCGCTTCGAGCTGACCTGGACGAAGACGGTGATCCCTCTGACCGTGTACGACACGCAGACGCGCCAGCTGCCCACCACGCTGTACCAGTACGTGACGGCCACGGCGACGGTGCCGGTGACGGAGATAAAGCTGGTCACCACCAGCCAGTCGGTGCGGCCCGGCTACCAGGAGGACACGCGCATCTCGTACCGCACGCGCACCGTGGTGGTGCCGCAGGTGGAGTCCATCATCTCCACGCTGGTGCTGACCGAGGACGAGCACGTGACGGTGACGGAGACGGACACGCTGACGCAGACCCAGGTGCAGCGGTACTCGGTGCAGGTCACTTCCACCAGAGTGGTCAACGTGCCGCAGGTCAGGACGGCAACGGTGAACGCGGGGAGGGAGGGGTGAAGTGGGGGTCCGTTGAGGGCGCGTAGAGACTGAAAAACAGCATTCAAGAAGGGAATAATTTCAGTGGAGTCACGCTAACGTGTCCCATCGATGACGTCAGGCACAGTAGAATGTAGATCATAATAGCATAAGCTCAGCCTCAAATCTCCCCTTCTCTTGATGTATTTTCCGCATGTGCAAAATAGGGTGATGTTCGAAGTTCACAACGAAAGTACCAAAACGTTTTTGACTTTGCTGTTGTTCTGATGCGGTGATCAGATCATTATATTGCAAAGGAAGACATACAGTCTGCAACTAATTTATAGTAGGTGTGTATAGGCGACTCCAGCTTTAACACAGTCTGTGTTGCCACCAACGATCGGAACGTAGTATGCAGTATACCGTGTCTGGTAACATCTCTCTCAATGTATGGGGTTAAGCCATGATGTACCGTCATTAACCTGATACGTGCTGTATACTTTCAGATTATCACGTCCGTGTTGACGGCGTACCGGACCCAGTACCAGACGCAGTACGTCACGCAGCAGTACGACGTGGTGGCGACCAAGACGGTGAGCGTGCCTCAGGTACAGTACATCACCAGCACCGTCACCAGGCAGCGGTACCAGACGGTGGCCGTCACCCGTACCCAGCAGCAGTACCACACCGTCACCAAGTGCCAGCAGCAGGCAGGCTACCAGCAGCGCTAATAGGTCAGCGCCGCGCCGCGAACGTCACTGCAACTGGCGCGCCACAGACGTCACCGCCGGGCCACAGGACGTCCACACCGCCGCGCCGCGCAGTCGCGACCAGTGAGATGCCTCAGTTCAATGTTGCATGGCAAGCTCAGATGAAAACTAAGTCATTAGGTTAAGGCGCGCGAATTCCCATGCTGTGATATAATATATTGTGAGGTGCACTGTTGCCCAGGGGAGCGGTGCTGAAGTGGTGCCGCCGGCCGGACTGTACAGCACACCAGCACAGGTCAGGTCTGTACAGCACACCAGCACAGGTCAGGACTGTACAGCACATTAGCACAGCACATGTCAGGATTGTACAGCACATTAGCACAGCACATGTCAGGATTGTACAGCACACCAGCACAGGCAAGAACTGTACAGCACACCAGCACAGGTCAGGACTGCACGTACAGCACACTGCAGAGCTCGTCACGACTACTGCAGTTAACCAGCATGATATTGACACTCAAACTATGACGGCATGGTGAATGCGACCCCTCTAACCATCGCTACACGCGTCCGCTTGTTGTGCTGCGAGTTGTTCGTTTATGCGAATGAAGTGTATATGCTCTGGCTGAATGAATTGTAGATAGCGATGGAGCACGACCAATACGAGCTAGTTACGTATTCACAAAGTCGGATCACCGGCACCCAAAGGATGCATTAACATGCATGTAAGGGACATAACGACGTTGTTAGTTCGTATCACATTAACGCTCAACTATACTGCAAATAGGAGGAGTCGAATACATACCTGCTAAGCATCAGTTTGGCAATGGAGAGCGTGGCGCTTGTTTAATGTAGATGGCCTTAGGCATTGCGCTGGCGAAGCGACATCAATCTGCTTCCTTCTGTGTATCAATAAATACCAGGTACGCTCCCCCTGGTCGTCAGGCAACTCGTGATGAAGGTCAATGGCCAGTAACGATGCTTTGGGCTAATGCAGGCCGCAACATATCGAATGCATCGAGCTGTTGTGTCATGCTGGTGAGAAAGCGTCAGTAACATTGTTCATTATACACTAATTCATGTTAAAGCGTAATCTAACGTTATGTACCTAATTACGATCGAGCGCTTTGCGCTCGCTCGTCTTTCCGTAGTATATAGGGAAAATCTGAATACCAGTAAGGCACCGTAGTTGGCGATGAACAAGCGAGCGCGAAGGAAATGTATGGGGAATTTCAACTCGATCGGGCCAGAAGTTTCTGAGATACAAAAATGGTGCGCACGTGCGCATGTGCAGAGGCACCCACCTTTGACTTGTGGGAAAGTGGGGGCTGAGAAGTCCCTAACCACACACCAAATTTGAACACAATCGGCTCAGCCGTTCCTGAGATATAGAATAGGGGTGTGCACGTGCGCACGTGCACGTGCGCACCCCACCCCTGAGTTGTGTGAAAGTGGCGGCTGAGGGGTTCCTAACCACACACAAAATGTGCACATAATCTGCCCAGCTGTGGCGGAGTTAATGCGAGAAAATACTTCTCAACACCCCTCACGCGGCACGCGCCACGCGCAGTGGTAGTCTCCCACATGAGTTGGCACTCGTCTCAAACAGGGTATGTTTTTTTTAAATAAATTTAGTCCGAATGTTTTGTATGGATGGATTTCTGAAGTCAGGACCCACGCTAAGCAGAGCTTGTTGCGCAGGTCCTGACCTCACCACCCGATCGCGCAATTCCTGTTGGCCGGCAGAATTTGGAGACGAGAGTTTTACGTGCCCGACATACCTGGACACGGTCCGCCCCGCTCACTGACGTCACCTGACCTTGAGTGCGACCGCTGCCACCGGCCACAGGCCATCTCAGTCAGGAGCAAACAGCGAGCGCCGAAGCGACTCGAACCCGGGCTGCCACACCGGGATAGGTCAGAAGCCCAGCGCTCTCCCACTGAGCTACAGGGGCGGACAAATAGACAGGGGGTAGATGGGACTGCTAAGCAAAGAAGTCCGCTTGTCAATCGGACGTGCGGTTGCAGAGATAAGAGCTTCTCAAAAGCGTCGCCACGGGCCGGGTCGGGCCGCTCATAATCAGATTTTTTCCCATACAACACGGAAGGACGTTCGCTCGTAATGAGCGGCCCAACCCGGCCAAGCCCGGCCCGTGGCGACGCTTTTGACAAGCTAATATCTTTGAAACCACACGTCCGATTGACAAGCAATCTTCTTTGCTGAGTAGCCCCATCCAACCTACCTAGTTTGAGAGCAGTGCCGACTCACGTGGGTGACTACCACTTCCCGTGGCGCGTGCTGCGTGAGGGGTGTTGGAAGATGTTTCCTCGCAATAACTCCGCAACGGCGGAGCCGATTGTGTTCAAATTTGGTGTGTGTAATGACCCCTCAGCCGCCACTTTCCCACAAGTTATTGGCGGGGTGCCTCTGCACGTGCCCACGTGCACACCCCTATTCTATATCTCTGGAACGGCTGTGCCGATTGTGTTCAAATTTGGTGTGTGGTTAGGGAGCCCTCAGCCGCCGCTTTCCCACAAGTCAGGGGTGGGGTGCTTCTGCACGTGCATTACCACTGTGCAACCATTGCACTTACCATTGCTCCTCCCAAGCACACAATATCATAACAATATGCGCCATTTTCGCATTTTGCGCCACTCTCGCAATCTATACTGAAAATGCGTGTCTATGTTATCAATTTTTTTTTTTTTGCTTTCTATTTTTTGGGGGGAGGGAGGTATATCTGGATAATTTAGCCAAAGATTTTAAGAGAAAAAAAGTTGGGCGATCATGGCCTCTCGGCCCCTTTGTTCCTTCCTACACTTCTGACATTTTCGCTTAGTTGTCAATATTGAGGTCACCAGAGGTCATCAAAGGTCAAATTTTCCAAGTTTAGGACTTCGCTCTAGAAACACCCAAAATATCTCGGGAACTATGATAGCTTGGAACAAACAGAGAAACGCATTCGAAAGCTCTTGAAAAATCCTATCGCTTAGGTGTCCTCAAATTGTATATAAAGTCAATAGTTTAGGCTCCAGACTCCAGAGGTAACTAAAAGTCATGATGGCATTTTCTTCCCAAAAGTCGTTAGTCCATAAATGTTTACATAATAAAGATGTGGCAATAATTTTAACGCCATCGTGTTTGTCTAGCTAGCACGTCTCTAGCTCTCCAGTTTGTTCCTTGCATTTCCCAAAATTTTCAAGAGGCACATCCAAACGCCCTCCCTTCCCAGCACGGCGCGGGTTAGGCCTAATATACTGTGCTTGGATCCATGTTAAATAAAACGCACGTGCATCAGCGTTGTCAGCGCCCGGAGGAAGCCAAATACAGTTCTGTAAAATTACGGTCTGATCATTTGTGTTACTGGACTAGTGACTAACACGATAGTATTTTGTTTTGCTCCCTCGCGTATTTCGCAATATCTCGTAAACTACCGCCAATATCGTTCCCAAACTTTCAGTACCCGCTTTCACATCAAGTACCGCTCACTAAACAGCTAAACGTTTTAGCAATGACAGGGGAAAATGGCAATGCCTCCTGCCATTTTCGCACCTGCTCCTATTCCGAACTCCAGACGAAAAACGTTAACATTTCATTCCAACTGGCCATTTGTGCGTTCAAGTTGGGAGGGGAGAATAAGATGTGTTTTTTCTGTTGAGCAATAAGTTCCATGAATAGACGTAATTCGACACGATTCGTCACAAATAGTCCATCTGAAGATAATTAGAATATAAACATTTTAGGTATCGATATCTCGAATTCTACACCTTCAAAAGGTTCCGCCAACTTGTACGGCAGTCCGTACAAGTTTTTTAGGTTCGCCAACTTGTACGGACACTGTCCGTATTGTCCGTAGTGGTGGCGACGCCCATGTTACCTATACTGAGGTATTCTATTGCTGAATCAAACAAGAATAAACTGAATCCAAATAAGAGCAAATCATATTGAACATTGTCCCATAAATTGTATATTTTATTTCACTTTTCTTGACGGTTAATTATTAATTATAAATTAAAATAATACTACATTAAATTATGAAATAATTATAAGATTATGTCATATCTTCATTCAAAACTAGATTTGGCTTTTTATTTTAAGATTTGATTTTTTTTTAGCTTATTTGGCTTTTTGTATTATGAGTATATGGTAAGATGGGGAAACACGTCCCACCGAGGTAAAACGCCTCACCAAGATAGCTCGGAATTTAAAGGTCCCGGGTAAAAATATTATGTTCTACAACACAAGCAACATATGGTCGGTGAACTCATAAGAAGGCGACATAATTTCTGCGGCGCTTTCCAGAGATACAAGTAAAAGTCTGTTTGGAGCGTTTTCCGTTATTTCAGTACTGAAATGGACTAAGAGCATTCTTTCTCTGAACACTTTTCTTCCAGGTAATTCAAGCCAAATGAAATGTCAGAATCTGATGTAAGAAAATGTATATTGCTCATTTATAGGTTCATGCACGTTTTTGGGCTTGGCTCGCTTTTCATCGAAAGCGCGCAATGGGGTAAAACGCCCCTTTCGTCCTGGGGCAAGACTTATAAGAGAATAGGCAAGAGATAGGAGGGCAAGACTGGTGCTTAACCGTTGATGACCTATTGTGCCTAAACGGTTCAACTGATCTAAATAATGGACATAGGCCCAGCGAATGCATATTTAAAGAGCCTTTGATTGTTTGTTTTCGCTTGTTCCAGCTATCATAGTTCCCGAGACATTTGGGGAAATCTGAGATAGATTCCAGGGGTTACCATGGTGACCTTTGTCTACCTCTGTTGACTTAAGTATTGACCTGAGCCAAACAATAACGAAATAGTTTCCATATTAATTCCGACGAGCTATCGAACGGTATTTTTAGTTTACGCCTACTCTCCATAGGAGCCAAGTTCGAGGGAATAGGGCGTTTTGCCCCATCGACAGGGTGTCTTTCCCAGCGGGAGGGGCAATAAGCCCCTTTTGCAGGCTCCTCGGAAATCGTCGCCTACAAATTCGTTAACTGAAGAAGGTATAATTAGGTGAAGCAGACTACAAACCAAATCTCCAAACTAAAAAAAAAACGACGTGAAAATGCCAT
The DNA here is from genome assembly GCA_036785665.1 of Chirona hameri. NCBI lineage: Eukaryota > Metazoa > Arthropoda > Thecostraca > Balanomorpha > Balanidae > Chirona > Chirona hameri. The sequence continues at coordinate 88,380 of JAXIVJ010002731.1, read as the reverse complement.
CCTCGCCGCCTCCGTCAAATAGGAAACGAGATTTTCAGCAAAATGCATCTAATTAGGTGTCTTACCCCATGCTACCCTACCAAGAGAAACAGAGGGATGGGCGGTTTTCCCCTCCCCTCTTGTTAATTCACATGAGGCCAAATGTGTAGTGAAAATGATGTCGTGTGATGGATGTAGTGAAAATGATGTCGTGTGATGGATGTAGTGAAAATTATGTTGTGTGATGGATGTAGTGAAAATGCGTCGTCATATCTGTGCTGCATCTGAACATATTCCATGTGCATATCTGAGCATATGTATCCATCTCCCTTCAAACATTTTATTGTCTATGTAGCAAAATTAGTTAGCAGACTATGCAATATGGCCCAGTGGCGGTTCTTCCATTGAGGCACATGAGGAGTTCCTCACCTAAATTCGCCAAACATATAAAGTATTTTTCCCTAAATATTCTATAATTTTTGTAGGGTTAGCAGACTAGTTATTGATGCAACTATAGTAACAATTCAATCATGATTCATTTTGGAATCTGAATGATACAATCACCGTTCGATTCACGGCTAAAATTTTGAGAATTGATTCTTTCCGATTCAAAGAATCAAAACAAATATTTTAATCGATTTACGTTTGATTCAACATATAAATATATGTGGCGAATTTATGTCAAATCAAATTGAAACATACATTGGTATGATCATTAAAACATTGTTACAGCAATTCTGTTTCCGTATAAATTAATGTAGCCATTGGGACTGCATGTATTTACACAATTTACTAGTGTAATTAAATCGTTAAGAATCGTTAATTTTTTTATTTCAATCAGCCTTGATTTGAGGCGGGGTTTGATTCAATCACGATGCATCAATCAAAATATCTGGTGATAAATCAATTATTTTTTAATGCAAGGAATTTTGATTGAACGATTCCAATTGATTCAATCAGTGTCGAATCAATAACCAGTCTGGTTATAAGGAACGAAATATTTAATAGACAAAACAATTTTCCAAACAGTTAAAACGCGTCTCATTTTCATGTTTTTCAAGATGTTTGTTGGTATCGATAGGCCCAAATCAGCCTAGCCATTGCAAATTCGCATTGTGAAAAATTGGGATGTGAGGCACTTCCTCGCAGCCCAAACGCGTGCTTCGTCCAGATCTTTGGCGGTTTTCGCCGGGCGCTTCTGTTCCGGAGAAATTCGATGCGGCGTCAACGCGGCAGCAGCAAAAGACCTTTGTGACAGGCGCCGTGATTAAAATGCTTCGGGGTATTTTGAATGTGAGATATTTTTCTAATGGTTTAATATCTTTTTAAAAAACTCTTTTAATGGTAAATGTGATTAACTTATGTAATAGTTGCATGCTGCAAGGAGATCTGCGGGCAGTCCAGACTTAGATTAGGTACGTACAAATAGGACATTATATTTCGATGCATTTTCCTTAGCCGTGTTCTTCGCATATGCCTAATGATTGTATGAGCAGACTCTGAGTCCTATTGTTAACATGCAGTCGCATAATTCTTATCAACCGGCAGAATGAAGAGTCGAATCGAAAGCCTTACGTGCCGCACACTCAGCGTGATTATTCTTGCCCATTTTCAAATCAATTCCAAGCCGATGACAGCACATAAGCATGCTGTTTTCAGCGGTGAAGTATTAACCGTGCTGATCTGCACCTACTAAAAAACACGAAACAGCGCCCCCCCCCCCCCCCCCTCCTGACTGCCTCACCTACGTTTGACCCCTGGCGTCGCTACTGCAATATGCATTATTCATGCTAACCATGTGGGACAGCAAATGGTAGCTGCCTGTTGTCCGGTCCCAACAGCTTCGCTGTCGTACTTCTACGCTATGTTGAAACGTTCGGCTTCCAAATTATGTCACCTGCGCAAAGCCAGAACCACGAACGAAAATGCATCAAGGCAGAAAATCTTCCCTCTTCTTGTCCATACGTTTCTGCTCTGACTGGGTCATCGGTTCATGAAGCAAACATTTTTAGCCCGCTTTTCCCGCCCCAAAGTCAGCTAGTTTGTACGATGTCCCAGAGAAAGGTCGTGGGACAAATTCGACATGACTAGATGACTATCAGTCTAGCGGAAACTGACAGCTGACTCTGAACCGAGACTGACAGCCGACTCTGAACCGAGACTGACAGCCGACTCTGAACCGAGACTGACAGCCGACTCTGAACCGAAACTGACAGCCGACTGTGAACCGAGACTGACAGCCAACTCTGAATCGAGACTGACAGCCGATCTGAACCGAGACTGACAGCCGACTCTGAACCGAGACTGACTGCCGACTCTGAACCGAGACTGACTGCCGACTCTGAATCGAGACTGACAGCCGACTCTGAACCAAGACTGACAGCAGACTCTGAACCGAGACTGACAGCCGACTCTGAACAGAGACTGACCGCCGACTCTGAACCGAGACTGACAGCCGACTCTGAACCGAGGCTGACAGCCGACTCTGAACCGAGACTGACAGCCGACTCTGAGCCGAGACTGACAGCCGACTCTAAACCAAGACTGACAGCCGACTCTGAACCGAGACTGACAGCCGACTCTGAACCGAGACTGACAGCCGACTCTGAACCGAGACTGACAGCCGACTCTTAACCGAGACTGACTGCCGACTCTGAACCGAGACTGACAGCCGACTCTGAACCGAGACTGACAGCCGACTCTGAACCGAGACTGACAGCCGACTCTGAACCGAGACTGACAGCCGACTCTGAACCAAGACTGACAGCCGACTCTAAACCCAGACTGACAGCCGACTCTGAACCGAGACTGACAGCCGACTCTGAACCGAGACTGACAGCCGACACGTATTTAACTCAACTCAGGCATTAAATTGGTATTAGTCAACCATAAAAACCATGATTAAAATGCTTCGGGGTATTTTGAATGTGGGATATTTTTATAATGGTTTAATATCTTTCCCAAAATCTCTTTTAATGGTAAATATGATTAACTTATGTAATAGTTACATGCTGCAAGAAGATCTGCGGGCAGTCCAGACTTAGATTAGGTACGTACAAATAGGACATTATATTTCGATGCATTTTCCTTAGCCGTGTTCTTCGCATATGCCTAATGATTTTATGTGCAGCCTCTGAGTCCTATTGTTAACATGCAGTCGCATAATTCTTATCAACCGGCAGAATGAAGAGTCGAATCGAAAGCCTTACGTGCCGCACACTCAGCGTGATAATTCTTGCCCATTTTCAAATCAATTCCAAGCCGATGGCAGCACATAAGCATGCTGTTTGTAGCGGTGAAGTATTAACCATGCTGATAGCGGTGAAGTATTACCTGCCCACCACCTACTAAACAAACGAAACAGCGCCCCCCCCCCCCCCCCTGCTGACTGCCTCACCTACGTTTGACCCATGGCGTCGCCACTGCAATATGCATTATGCATGCTAACCATGTGGGACAGCAAATGGTAGCTGTCTGTTGTCCGGTCCCAACAGCTTCGCTGTCGTACTTCTACGCTATGTTGAAACGTTCGGCTTCCAAATTATGTCACCTGCGCAAAACCAGAACCACGAACGAAAATGCATCAAGGCAGAAAATCTTCCCTCTTCTTGTCCGTACGTTTCTGCTATGACTGTGTCATCGGTTCATCTCTTGAAGCAAACGTTTTTAGCCCTCTCCTCCCACCCCAAAGTCAGCTAGTCTTTACGATGTCCCAGAGAAAGGTAGTGGGACAAATTCGACATGACTATCAGTCTAGCGGAGACTGACAGCCGACTCTGAACCGAGACTGACAGCCGGCTCTGAACCGAGACTTACAGCCGGCTCTGAACCGAGGCTGACAGCCGACTCTGAACCGAGACTGACAGTCGACTCTGAACCGATAATGACAGCCGACTCTGAACCGAGACTGACAGCCGACTGTGAACCGAGACTGATAGCCGACTCTGACCCGAGACTGACAGTCGACTCTGAACCGAGACTGACAGCCGACTCTGAACCGAGACTGACAGCCGACTCTGAACCGAGACTGACAGCCGACTCTGAACCGAGACTGACAGCCGGCTCTGAACCGAGACTGACAGCCGACTCTGAACCGAGACTGACAGCCGACTCTGAACCGAGACTGACAGCCGAATCTGAACCGAGACTGACAGCCGACTCTGAACCGAGACTGACAGCCGAATCTGAACCGAGACTGACAGCCGAATCTGAACCGAGAATGACAGCCGACTCTGAGCCGACTGCGTGCCTGGGAATGTTTAATTCGGGTGGCGCCCTTGCATGTCCACTGGTCACTACGCGCTGACCGTTGGACAATCCTCGTCAAATGCGGTGGCAGTAACGGTGCTGCTGTTCACATTGACCAACGAGCCTGAGACTGCGAGCCGTGAGCGTCGCCAAACGGCTGGGCGAAAGGGCGCCGGTCGCGGGCCGCTCTGCTGGCGGTGAGTGGGATATATAGACAGCACGTGCCGTTCGGACAGTATCAGTAGTGGGCACACCTCAGGCGGACCACTGACACAAACATGGTGAGTTCACCACGGCAGCTCGTCATTCAGGAGGCTCATGTGCGTCCGAGGCATGACAAGGGCAATGCATTTCATAAGGATTATCATGTAATCAATACATGTCACCCTTCTTTGAAAAAGACAAAGAAAATCTAGCAGCCTAAAAGTACTACGATCTCTTCTGTATTCGAAAATTTATCTATAAAATATCAATGACTTATATCCTAAGCCGTATTGCAACTAGGAGCTTTCCTTTAACATAATAATTTTGTACTCGGAAAAAATGTGAATCATGCAAAGTAATGCCGCTATCAGAGCAACTTTCTACTCTCTGCAGATGCTGCGATCGACGCTATTGCTGTGCCTGGCGGTGCTGTCCGGCTCGAAGGAAGTCGAGAAGCGGCAGACTGGCGGGTACGGCGCTCCTCCGGTGGCTGGCGGGTACGGCGCTCCTCCGGTGGCTGGCAGGTACGGCGCCCCTCTGGTGGCTGGCGGGTACGGCGCCCCTCCGGTGGCTGGCGAGTACGGTGCTCCTCCGGTGGCTGGCGAGTACGGCGCCCCTCTGGTGGCTGGCGAGTACGGTGCTCCTCCGGTGGCTGGCGGGTACGGCGCTCCTCCAGCGCCGGCGCCCAGCGGGTACGGCGCCAAGTGCCGCGACATCACGCGCTTCGAGCTGACCTGGACGAAGACGATGATCCCTCTGACCGTGTACAAAACGCAGACGCGCCAGCTGCCCACCACGCTGTACCAGTACGTGACGGCCACGGCGACGTTGCCGGTGACGGAGATGAAGCTGGTCACCACCAGCCAGTCGGTGCGGCCCGGCTACCAGGAGGACACGCGCATCTCGTACCGCACGCGCACCGTGGTGGTGCCGCAGGTGGAGTCCATCATCTCCACGCTGGTGCTGACCGAGGACGAGCACGTGACGGTGACGGAGACGGACACGCTGACGCAGACCCAGGTGCAGCGGTACTCGGTGCAGGTCACTTCCACCAGCGTGGTCAACGTGCCGCAGGTCAGGACGGCAACGGTGAACGCGGGGAGGGAGGGGTGAAATGGGTGTCCGTTGAGGGCGCGTAGAGACTGCAAAAACAGCATTCAAGAAGGGAATCATTTCAGTGGAGTCACGCTAACGTGTCCCATCGATGACGTCAGGCACAGTAGAATGTAGATCAGAATAGCATAAGCTCAGCCTCAAATCTCCCCTTCTCTTGATGTATTTTCCGCATGTGCAAAATAGGGTGATGTTCGAAGTTCACAACGAAAGTACCAAAACGTTTTTTTTTACTTTGCTGTTGTTCTGATGCGGTGATCAGATCATTATATTGCAAAGGAAGACATAAAATCCGCAACTAATATATAGTAGGTGTGTATAGGCGACTCCAGCTTTAACACAGTCTGTGTTGCCACCAACGATCGGAACGTAGTATGCAGCATACCGTTTCTGGTAGCATCTCTCTCAATATATGGGGTTAAGCCATGATGTACCGTCATTAACCTGATACGTGCTGTATACTTTCAGATTATCACGTCCGTGTTGACGGCGTACCAGACCCAGTACCAGACGAAGTACGCCACGCAGCAGTACGACGTGGTGGCGACCAAGACGGTGAACGTGCCTCAGGTACAGTACATCACCAGCACCGTCACCAGGCAGCGGTACCAGACGGTGGCCGTCACCCGTACCCAGCAGCAGTACCACACCGTCACCAAGTGCCAGCAGCAGGCCGGCTACCAGCAGCGCTAATAGGTCAGCGCTGCGCCGCGAACGTCACTGCAACTGGCGCGCCACAGACGTCACCGCCGCGCCACAGGACATCCCCACCGCCGCGCCGCGCAGTCGCGACCAGTGAGATGCCTCAGTTCAATGTTACATGACAAGCTCAGATGAAAACTAAGTCATTAGGTTAAGGCGCGCGAATTCCCATGCTGTGATATAATATATTGTGAGGTGCACTGTTGCCCAGAAGAGCGGTGCTGAAGTGGTGCCGCCGGCCGGACTGTACAGCACACCAGCACAGGGCAGGTCTGTACAGCACACCAGCACAGGTCAGGACTGTACAGCATATTAGCACAGTACAGGTCAGGACTGTACAGCACATTAGCACAGCACATGCCAGGATTGTACAGCACACCAGCACAGGCAAGGACTGTACAGCACACCAGCACAAAAATCAAAACCTCCTCTATATCTGTCGCCAGTTAAAGAAACGGAAGCAAACGTGGGCCGCCTACAGCACCAACGGTAGGATTAAAATTAGGATGGGAGAGAACCATCCTGCGAAGACCATCAGCAATGTTGCAGACCTGCAGGACCTCCTTGGCTCTGAGAACCAGGACCTCAGAGAAATCGCTGAGGCCTGCCGCAGCACCACGCCACGCTCCAGTGACCAGACCGCAGCGGGCGCTGCCGGGGGCCCGGGGGATGTCGCCTCACGCCATCCCCCCAGCCGGACAGACGGCGAAACTCACGTTGGCCCCTCCACCATCAAAGGCCGTCGACAGCCGCCGCGACACGCCGGCCAGCCGCGCTAACCCATCCGTCAGCCGGCTGACACCCCCTGGTTAGCCGCCAGCCGGGGTGGGCCACGTGTGGTGACGACGGGACCGGCTACCAGGTGATTGACGGCCTCACACCAATAATCACAAGATTTAACGTACTGTGGCCCGAGCTCAGCGTGGGAATGGAATGTGTGTTTACTATCCGCATTGTTGACCCAGGGGTCAGATCCCTTAATACTTTTAACGAGCTTTATAGCAATCTAAACTCATCCGTACGCCTAGTGCAAGACTGTGTATATAGTCTAGTGGTTGTGAGGTATCTTTGAGAACGACAAATGCCTACCTCATTGTCCAGTGTATATTTGTCGCTCTGTTTTTAGCAACCACTGTCATGTTTATCGTCGTGCAAAAGCCATTGTTAGCACTGTCCGCCACCGGCCACGGCGTCTTATGTCGGACCCGCTCACTGCCAAAGCTTCAACAAATCTCCCAGCAAAAAATATGACACTAGCTGCCATAAATATCAACTCTATTACTAGTCCGGGCCGCCTTGAGGAACTTTAATGTTTCGTTGATGACAACCATATAGATATATTAGCAGTCTCAGAGCTAAAGATTGACTCAACCGTGCACCCCAGTCTCTACTCCCTTAAGAAATTCCACCCACCCATAGTTAAGCCACGGACGAGGCGTGGGGGAGGCACGGGGATTTATGTAAGCAAATTATTGCCCTTTACCCGTATGAGTGACCTTGAGAATGACGAATTCGAAACAGTCTGGGTCAAAGCTAGAGTGAAAGACAAACTCATCATAATTTGTTCTACCTACCTCCCACCCCACACGCCTGCAGACAAGCAATCACGCTATCTTGACCAACTAACAGACAGTGTCACGCAGGCTCACGCGCATTCACCAGAGTTGGTGGCAATAATGGGGGACCTGAATGGGGGCAACTGCTGGCTATCACCAGATGCACCCCGGCATTCGCCAGTCAATCCCTTTGAAGGCAAACTAAAAAGTACGTTCGAGGCACTGGGCCTGACTCAGCTCATCAATACAGCGACCCGCATCCAAGACGGCACCTACAACATACGTGATCTAATATTTATTGACTCGCCAGACGTTGTCACAAGCTCAGGGATACTTTCATCTTTTTCTAACTTGGATCACTTCCCAATTTACGCCACTCTTTCGTTCAATTTCTCTGTCATGAAGCACAAGAATTTAGCGCAAGTATGGGACTACAGAAACGCTGACATCGACTCACTAGTAGACATCCTCTCACAGACCGACTGGAACGCAATCACCGATAAAGATGTGGACGGGGCTACCGAAGCTCTCACGGATGCACTCCGTGACGCGGCAATCCACTGCATCCCAATCAAAGAAGTGCGAATTCGACAGGATAAACTTTGGGTAACAGCTGAGCTTCGACGCCACATTCGTAAAAGGGATCGACTTTTCAAACTCGCTCGCACCAGGCAAACAGAATATGACTGGGCCCGCTGGCGAACTCAACGCAATCTGGTGACCAGCACTAACCGGAAGTTGAAAAAAGAACATATGAACCACAAAGTAAATCTTCTCCTTGAAAACAAAAAAGACCCATTTAAATATCACACTATTCTAAAAAAATATTACCGGATTCAGGCCAGACACTACGATACCCCCACTCATAGCTGAGGACGGAGTGATCATTAATGATAATCACCTAAAGGCTGAAGCATTAAATTCGTATTTCTGTGCCCAAACCAATATCCACCTAACCACATCGCATCATGTACACCTCAGCGATTACGAAAACACCCAGCCTGAAACGCCACACCACCTTGCCACCATTGTGTTCACTCCATACGAGGTACTCAACGTAATAAACGGCCTTGATGCCTCCAAATCATGCGGACCAGACAAGGTACCGACACGACTCCTGAAAATGACGGCTATTTATATTGCCGAACCGCTGGCGAAAATTTTCAACAAATCCCTTGCTACGGGGAAGTATCCAAGTCTCTGGAAAAGGGCCAATGTTAAACCAGTGTTTAAGAGAAAGGGGTCGCCATCAGATTTGAAAAACTACAGACCCATTAGCCTGCTACCATGCTTATCAAAAATCCTCGAAAAACTCGTCTTCAAAATATTTTATGAACACATTACAACACATCATCTTCTCACTGACAATCAGAGTGGCTATCGGCCGGGCCACAGTACCCAGGTCCAGCTTGTCTACCTCACGGATAAGCTCTACAAATCACTCGACCAATCAGAAGGCTTCACAATTGTCTACCTAGACATTTCCAGATACTTCGAGAGAATTTGGCATAACGGCCTACTGGCAAAATGTAAATCTGAGTTTGGAATCAGGGGCCAAGTGCTCTGTTGGTTAAAATCTTATCTTGACGGTCGAAGCCAGCTAGTACAGGTTGGCATTGAACAGTCTCTTCCATTAACCCTGAAGGCCGGAGTACCACAGGGCTCGGTTCTGGGCCCATTGCTTGCCATTATGTACCTGAACGGGCTCAGTAACATCACGTCAAATCACATGCTGCACTTTGCTGACGACAGCTCCCTCCACTGCTCTCATACGCCTGGTACCTTACGTGCCAAAGAGCTTGAATTACAGGACGACCTGAATGCTATACACAACTATGGTAGCAAGTGGGCGATAACATTTAATGCAAATAAAACAGCACAGCAGACCTTCTCGAACCGAAGGAACGCTAGAGCTTCCACACTTACCTTCGGAGGCCAGCTGATTTGCCCTACCAATGAACACAAGCACCTTGGCCTAACATTTTCGTCCGATCTAAAATTCAAGCATCACGTGAATGAAACACTGCTGAAATTCAACCGAGCGCTGAGCCCACTTTATCAAATCGCGCCGTACATCCCGCGAAACGTGTTGCTTCAAATATACACCGTATACGTACCTCGAATATTGCAGCGCTGTATATGACGGAAACTTGACCACGTTTGACAGCAAACGATTAGAAAAAGCCCAAAACCGGGCTGCCAGGCTTATCACCGGCACGTTCCGCCGCACACCAGTCGATGGTCTTAGGAAGGAGCTGGGGTGGAGTAGTGTGGCCGACCGACGCCGAACGCATCGGCTCCTGCTTTTCCACAAGTTAGTATATGACCCTACAATTCCCGAATTCATCAAAGCCATAGTCCCAAATGCCAGAGAAACTGTCGCATGTAGGCCGCTACGCAATACAAACGATCATTCGATCACACAACCCATCTCACGTACCGCCGCCTACTCCCACTCATTTATACCCAGCACCACACAAACCTGGAATGAATTGCCATCAGAATACCGCCTTCCCGACAGCCATATGAGCTTCAGAAATAATATTATGCGTTTAATGAGTCCCGTAAAGCCAAGCCCCTTCAACTCATATGGCTCTAAAAGAGGCAACACTTTGCACACGAGAATCAGACTGAAGACTTCCTCCCTCAACGCCCATAGGTTTTATATCGGCCAGGCTACATCGCCGGAGTGCATGTGCGGCCACAGAAGAGAGATCACTGATCATTACCTACTACGTTGTCCACGGTATGCGGACCCCAGGGACGAACTTTTCCAGACCCTGAGTCTCCTCTTGAATCAGGACTTTGACAATCTGTCAGCGACCAACCAAACCGAAATACTCTTAAACGGGCCACAGGGCAAAGGAAATATCGCTATGCGTGTGGCCATCGCCCTTCAAAACTTTTGCTTCAAAACCCATAGATTTAAATAGTTTCTCACATTCGATTCTCAGAGGGAGACAGTATAGTCAAAACATCCAACTTGGAGCGGCTAGGCACAGAGCGTGCCACGGCATGTGACGCCAGTGGCTGTGCGGTCAGCATCAGTTAACTGTTCACCATGACGAATAGGTAGCTAGGTACCTATCTGTGTATATATTGAATTATCTTGTGACTTTTCTTCCGATGTATTTAGTAGTGTGTGCCGATCAGAGCGAATGCATAGTGAGTAGGAGTTTAATTTTGATTAGGAAGTGTGAGCTAGCGAGTTAGTTTGTACTTGACATATTGTAGAGTAGAGTGTGAGCTTATTGTAATAGACCACATGAGTGACCTGAGAATAGAGTGCGGACTTATGCACTTGTCGGTAGCGAGCGGCGCCTGATTTAAGTGCCTGTGAGCGCTTGTGCGCCAATCGCAAACATGTACGTCCGATGTGTAAAGCGAAAATGAAAAAAAAAATGTATCTCTCTCTCTCTCTCTCTCTCTCTCTCTCTCTCTCTCTCTCTCTCTCTCTCTCTCTCTCACAGGTCAGGACTGCACGTACAGCACACTGCAGGGCTCGTCACGACTACTGCAGTTAACCAGCATGATATTGACACTCAAACTATGACGGCACGGTGAATGCGACCCCTCTAACCTTCGCTACACGCGTCCGCTTGTTGTGCTGCGAGTTGTTCGTTTATGCGAATGAAGTGTATATGCTCTGGCCGAATGAATTGTAGATAGCGATGGAGCACGACCAATACGAGCTAGTTACGTATTCACAAAGTCGGATCACCGGCACCTAAAGGATGCATTAACATGCATGTAAGGGACATAACGACGTTGTTAGTTCATATCACATTAACGTTCAACTATACTGCAAACAGGAGGAGTCGAATACATACCTGCTAAGCATCAGTTTGGCAATGGAGAGCGTGAGGCTTGTTTAATGTAGATAGCCTTAGGCATTGCGCTGGCGAAGCGACATCAATCTGCTTCCTTCTGTGTATCAATAAATACCAGGTACGCTCCTCCTGGTCGTCAGGCAACTCGTGATGAAGGTCAATGGCCAGTAACGATACTTTGGGCTAATGCAGGCCGCAACATATCGAATGCATCGAGCTGTTGTGTCATGCTGGTGAGAAAGCGTCAGTAACATTGTTCATTATACGCTAATTCATGTTAAAGCGTAATCTAACGTTATGTACCTAATTACGAGCGAGCGCTTCGCGCTCGCTCGTCTTTCCGTAGTATATGGGGAAAATCTGAATACCAGTAAGGCACCGTAGTTGGCGATGAACAAGCGAGCGCGAAGGAAATGTATGGGGAATTTCAACTCGGTCGGGCAAGAAGTTTCTGAGATACAAAAATGGTGCGCACGTGCGCATGTGCAGTGGCACCCAACTTTGACTTGTGGGAAAGTGGGAGCTGAGAAGTCCCTAACCACACACCAAATTTGAACATAATCGGCTCAGCCGTTCCTGAGATATAGAATAGGGGTGTGCACGTGCGCACGTGCACGTGCGCACCCCACCCCTGAGTTGTGTGAAAGTGGGGGCTGAGGGGTTCCTAACCACACACAAAATGTGTACATAATCTGCCCAGCTGTGGCGGAGTTATTGCGAGAAAATACTTTTCAACACCCCTCACGTGAACCAAGACTGACAGCTGACTCTGAACCGAGACTGACAGCCGACACGTATTTCACTCAACTCAGGCGTTAAATTGGTATTAGTCAACCTTAAAAACCGTGATTAAAATGCTTCGGGGTATTTTGAATGTGGGATATTTTTATAATGGTTTAATATCTTTTCCAAAATCTCTTTTAATGGTAAATATGATTAATTTATGTAATAGTTACATGCTGCAAGAAGATCTGCGGGCAGTCCAGACTTAGATTAGGTACGTACAAATAGGACATTATATTTCGATGCATTTTTCTTAGCCGTGTTCTTCGCATATGTCTAATGATTGTATGTACAGGCTCTGAGTCCTATTAATAGCATGCAGTCGCACAATGCTTATCAACCGGCAGAATGAAGATTCGAATCGAAAGCCTTACGTGCCGCACACTCAGCGTGATAATTCTTGCCCATTTTCAAATCAATTCCAAGCCGAACACAGCACATAAGCATGCTGTTTTTAGCGGTGAAGTATTAACCATGCTGATAGCGGTGAAGTATTACCTGCCCACCAACTACTAAAAAACGAAACAGCGCGCCCCCCCCCCCCCCCTCCTGACTTCCTCACCTACGTTTGACCCCTGGCGTCGCCACTGCAATATGCATTATGCATGCTAACCATGTGGGACAGCAAATGGTAGCTGTCTGTTGTTCGGTCCCAACAGCTTCGCTGTCGTACTTCTACGCTTTGTTGAAACATTCGGCTTCCAAATTATGTCACCTGCACAAAACCAGAACCACGAACGAAAATGTATCAGGGCAGAAAATCTGCCCTCTTCTTGTCCGTACGTTTCTGCTATGACTGTGTCATCGGTTCATCTCTTGAAGCAAACGTTTTTAGCCCTCTCCTCCTGCCCCAAAGTCAGCTAGTCTTTACGATGTCCCAGAGAATGGTAGTGGGACAAATTCGACATGACTATCACTCTAGCGGAGACTGACAGCCGACTCTGAACCGAGACTGACAGCCGACTATGAACCGAGACTGACAGCCGACTCTGAACCGAGACTGACAGCCGACTCTGAACCGAGACTGACAGCCGGCTCTGAACCGAGACTGACAGCCGACTCTGAACAGAGACTGACAGCCGACTCTGAACCGAGACTGACAGCCGACTCTGAACCGAGACTGACAGCCGACTCTGAACCGTGAAGCATCTAACACTTGAGCTGCACCTCGTGACGGTGCGGCATCTGTGACGGCTCCATCGTGCGTCGGACAGGGCAGGAAGGTGACCCGAGCCGCTGTCTGACGGGCGTTGTGCTGAGACGTAATAGACAAGGGTTCAAGTAGCTCGATGGCGGTTTCGGGGGTGGTCACGGGAGAAGCAGAATAGCGGGGGAGATCATACAGGGAGCGAGCACGCGGGCAGCAGTGTTTGATACAAAAATCCAAACCAGCCAAGCAGAGCAAGCCGACGATGATAATGAGTGTCCACGTTATAGAGAACGAAGCGGGGCTAGCATCATGTACAAGTTGGGGTGGTAACGATTCAACTTTGTTGAAGTAATCGTCTGCTGCCATGCTGTCAATGTGTAGCGGGGGTAGCACAGTGAGGTTAGTGCGGGCAGGTTCACGAATAGCAGCGATTCAGTGAGGACGCCAAATGGGAATATCGGCGGTCGCGTTGATAGTGAGGCTCGTAGGGTTGAAAGCAGGAAGTTCCAAATGAGTTTCGCTGGCATAGTAAGGCGGAAGGTAGATGGAGTCACCAGAGGCAGAGCATTCGATATCCAATTAAATGATATCGACTGCCTTTGTGATGGTACGAGTGATGCTCTTTTGGGGACAGACGACGGCTAGTCGTGAAGGGGGCTTAGAGACGAGAAGCCACGACCCTTTGGTAAGGTAGTAGGCTTTCGGAGCATTGTTGGTCGGTCGGATGACTGGAGCACAGAAGTTAGTGATTCCGGTGTTGTCATGCCGAAATAGGGAGACGATACAGGAGGCGGCACCAGACATGGCATATGCTGGTTCGTAAAGTTGGCAGAAGGGCTGTTTGGCGAGGATGCAGGCTTCCATTTCTGAGTCATCAGGTTGGATGTACTGTTGACGGTTCTCAGATATGATCAAGAAGCGGGGTTCGCTAGGAATGTACGTTAGGGACACATTGTTGCCATGATGTAGTACCTGGTAATGGAAGAAGCGGTAGACGTCAAAGACATGTAAAGTATGGAGCAGTAGGACGTAAAACAAGACGTGGTAGTTGTCACCGTCTCGGATTAGCTTCGTTTTGGCGATGCGAACGTACTCAGTGATTTGATCTAGCGGGAACGGTAGTGCAAAGTTAGTTGGGAGAGCTTTGTTGATCCTGCTCAGGAGACGTCCGAGGTCACGCGAGCTGATCAGATCAGCATGAAGAATGCCGACGTGGGCCAGTGCCAATTTGTCTGAGAGGGAAGCGAGTGTCGAGTAGAGACGATGAACGCTTCGCGTCACCTGATGGATATTCTCTGAAAGGTCTGCAATATGCAGTGCAGATCGAAGTAAGGGTTTCGCCGTTTCTGCGAGTTAGGCCCATGAGCCGGTAATGCGAGTTCGTCATTGACTTAATCGCATCGCAGAGTGATCGGTGGGTCTTACGATTTTGAACCGTGGCAACTCGTGCAGAGTTTAGGACGGTGAGCGTTACGTTGAAGGCGTGTGCCATAGCAACTTATTTGACGTTAATGAGTTTTACGTTCGCGGTCAGATGAGAGATTTCGTTTTATGTAGCCGTGCCAAACAGAGAGGACATGACATTGCCGATACCATCAATCAAACCGCGCTTCGTGCGCTTTGTCCGGTTTGACTGTTGGATGAGCCGGCCATCGCTTGGAACGGTAAAAAGGTTACTGAACGTGGCAAGGATTTCTGTCTCCTCGTGTCCGAGCTGTTTGATGGATTTTGCCAGGCGGCGGACAGATACGGCTAGCACGACTTGGTTTGGATCTGACTCATTCGGACTTAAGTGGCTGCGGCCGAGGGAGAGGGCCGTATGCGTAAGCAGGTTAGTTGCGTCTTTGATTTCTCTGAACTGCTGGCGGTAAGGAGACATGCTGCCGGAGAGGGTAACAGCCCAAGAGCTGTAGCTGGGGTACGTTTTGCCCATCGGGATAAACAAATGTCCCGGATCAGTAGGGGGTGTGACGGATGCATGTAGCATCGTCAGGAGCCATCCAATTACTTGTCCCGTTATTAGCCTCATTGTTTGCACTGACGTATGTGTGTGTGTCCTGAAACACAACAACAAATTCGATATCATACTGCGCCTGGGAATATAATATCCAAGGCCGAAATGACAAGACTAAAGATTTTTGGTAGCCAATCTGATGAAACACTTCGCTGTGCGTGGTTCATGCTTTCAACTGATTGCTGTGGAACAACAACATTTGGACCGTTTATATCAATGTCTAAACAGTCAGAGTCAGATTGGACCTTATTTCTTTTGTCTGTCTCACGCTCGTCCGAACTGTCGCGTAGTCGTTTTCGTACGAATGGTTGATCAGTTTCCATATACCTGTACCCTTCGAGAGGCTCGACATGACCTGCAGCGGCATCCACTGGACCTTGCGATCGAAGATTGTACCTGGGCAGCCTCTGTGGTAGCGGTGATGACGGTCCATGCTCTCCACTATCCGGTGATGGTGGGGAGATACCTATGGGGTCATCTGGTGCTACTGAAGGGTTTTCAAGGGTTTGATTGTTGTCCTCACCTTGCAGTTCCGTGGCGTTCCTTTTATCATCTGAGTCAGCATCATCTGAAACAGCTGGTCTTTCGTCACTTACCTCTGCGTCTGCTGTGCTATCCTCTGTTGCCGGCTCTGGTTCCTCGGCTATGGGAGTGGACGGTGGTTCGAAGGTCGAATACCAAAGTCGATCACCGACAGGTAGTCGAGCGGCACGGAGAGGCTGATTGCGCAGAGGTGGGTCTTCTGAACGAACACCTACCTGAACAGGGCGTCTGACGGTGTCGTACGTCCTGTCCCAGACATCTCCTTCTTCTCTGAAGCGAAGATTCTCGGAATGAACTATTTTTGTCTTACCGGTTTTCATGTTTTTGATGCAGTAGTTTTCCTCACCTTGCTTGGAAACTATGCGGAAGTAGTTTTTCCAATGAAGTGTAAATTTAGAAGAGTCACCTGGTTGAATTGAGGGATCAAAATAGAATACCAAGTCACCTGGGTTGAAGTTTGATGGCGTGGCATTTTGTGCTATCAATGCTTTGTTGCGATCTCGAGATTCCTGCATGTTTTGGACGACCTGTGTATATGCGTTATGTAGGTGCTCAAACATAACTGGCACGTAATCTTCACCGGTGTAGTGAAGACGGGGTTGTAGCAACGTGTCTACAGGTAGAACAGTGTCTCGCCCGTACATGATAAAATATGGTGAGTACTTGGTTGACTCATTTTTGCTCATGCGATATGCTCCCAAACAAGGTTGGAGAATTTGATCCCACTGAGTTTGGTTCTCGCTAATTTGTTTTTGAATCATTTCGTTCATACATCTGTGGAAACGTTCCGTTTTTCCGTTTGATTGAGGGTGATAGCTCGAAGTGCGTACTCTGGAAATGCCTAATTCTTTGTTCACTATGTTCAAAAGAGAATTGCAGTATTATGTACCTTGATCACTGATAATAGTTCTGGGACAGCCATGGCGAGGAATGAATTCATCGAGAAGGATTTTTGCTATTGTAGCTGCTGATTTGTCCGGAATGGCCCAGGCTTCTGGCCATCCACTGAAGTGATCTACAATGGTACAAACGTATTTGTCTCCGCTTGCCGAAATAGGGAATGGGCCGCACGTATCAATGCCTACAATTTCCATTGGGGCTGAGGGCATGGGCATGTCCTGCATGGGACGTCTTTCTCTGCGCAACTTCTTTCTGTTGCAGATTTCACACGTTTGAACATACTGCATGATATCTTTCAGCATATTTGGCCAGAAATATGATTTCACCACTTTGTCGGTCGTTTTCTCTATTCCCAAATGTCCTCCGAGATATCCGTCGTGAGCACCTTGTAACACGATTTTCCGGAAGGAGAGCGGTAACACAAGTTGCATTTTAGTGTGTGGTCGAGTTTTTGTTCCTTTCTCTATGTGATACAAGAGATCGTTTTCTAAGCAATATTTTGATGTGATTTGCGGGTTTTCCGCCTTGAATTCTGAAATGATTTGACCAATTTCTCCATCAGCGTTTTGAGCTTCTCTTAAACTAGCAGTGTCGAAAGAATGATAATCTATTGGATCGGGGGTTTGTTGATCGCAAGGGTCTTCTTGAACGTCCATTGCGTTGTCTATTACATTAAAGTTGGTAAGACCGATTGCGTTAATGTCTGTGCTGTCACCTGTCCAATCAAGATGCTCGTTGTCTGTCAGATCCTCAGCGACTGACGTGTTGTGCAAACGGGATAGCATATCTGCTGCGATATTTTTGGGGCCTGATATGTATTCTATGTGACATCCGTATTCTCCCAAAATGATGGCCCAACGTTGGATGCGTGGATTTTTCATTTCACTCGTGAACAAGTGTTTGAGGGGTTTGTGGTCAGTAAAAACTGTGATATCTGTTCCGATAACTATAGGTCTGAGTTTCTCCAAACTATAAATGATGGCGAACGCTTCGCGTTCTATAGTCGGCCATTTCATCTTCTGATCTGAGAATTGATGTGATATGTACTGTATCACTCGGTTTTGACCTTCGTGCTCCTGCATCAAAACGGCACCTAAAGCATACTGTGAGGCGTCTGTATATAGTTCGAATGGTTTTGAGATGTCGGGAAATGCTAGAATGGGCGCCTCAAGTAGTGACTGTTTCAATGTTTCGAAAGCGCCTTGCGCTTCCGGTGTCCATTGAAACTTGGCATGTTTTCTTGTCAGTGCGTTGAGGGAGGGGCTTGCAATTTTACTAAAGTTCGGAACATACTTGCGATAGTAGGACGCCATACCAATAAAACTTCGCACGTCTCTGACCGTTCTTGGCGGTTCCATGTTTTTGACCGCTACGACTTTCCGAGGGTCAACTGAAACACCATCATTTGAAATGATGTGACCTAGGTAATTTAGTTCTTTTCTGATGAATTCACACTTTGATATTTTAAGTTTCAGATTTGCCTTGCGTAGCCTTTCGAACACTTCGCCGAGGTGTTTGATATGGTCCTCAAAGGTCTCACTGAACACAATTATGTCATCAACAAATGCTAAGGCACAATGACGCACGTCACCAAGTACAGCATTCATGCAATTTTGGAACACACTTGGGCTACCACTCAGGCCGAATGGCATACGGGTACATTAGAAAACGCCTGCGGTGGTGCCAAAGGCGGTCTTCTCTTTGTCTTCTTCCCTAATGGGAATTTGCCAAAAACCTTGCTTCATATCTAAACAGGTCCGAAATTTAGATTTTCCGAGTGCGAAAAAGATGTCGTCTGCTGAAGGAATACTAGCTGCTGGACAGATTGTAATGGCGTTTAATTTTCTAAAGTCAATACAAAGTCTAATTGAACCATCTTTCTTTGGTACTAAAATGACTGGTGACATCCAAGGCGAATTGCTCCGTCGAATGATATTAGCCGCTAGCATTTCTTGAACTTGTTTTTCTAATGCGTCTCTGTACGCAAGAGGTGGGCGACGTGGGTTCTGATAAGTAGGCGGGTGGTCTTGTGTGTTAATTCTCATTTCAGTGACATTCGTTGTAGTCAATTCTCTATCATTCTGCACAAAAATGTCCATATGTTTCGTAATACATTCTGTCAACTTCTGTCGCTGGTCCTCAGGCACGTGATCTAAATTAAATGTTAAAAGCTTGTCTGATGGACAATTGCTGGTTTGCTCTTTTTCCTCCTGTTGTACCGATGAAACATTCGAGCTTAGCTCTTCGTCTCTGATAGTAATGGCTACACCCAAAACTTGACCTTTTCGAAAATGTAAGTAGCGACCCGTTTCGTTCACGACTGCCCATAGAATGTGTCTGTTTTTAGACAATTTCGCGACTGCGTTTGGCAGTAGAACGCCTGGTTCATCCTGAAAGCAAGGTGACGATGGAAGTTGTGAGACTACAAAATTTTCGCCAGGGTGCTTTTTCTTTGAGATAAAGCACTTCAGTTGCATGTCCGAACGGGGGAAGATGTCTACATCCTCCGCTAGTCTCACCAAGTTGACTTCTTTCTTTTCATTTCTCGATTTATGTTGTAATGGATAAACTGCTCTCCCGATAATCAGAGTCTGATGTTCAAAATTTAAAAGAGCTTTCCGAGAGTTCAGAAAGTCTATGCCCAAAATCATGTCATGCTTGAAATCAGATACCATGATGAAGTCGTGGTACATACGCACTTTTCCCAGCGTAATGCGAATTCTGACGGTTTTGGTTGCTTTTAGCTGATGTCCTGTGGCTGAAATCAAAGTGACCTTTTTTGAAGACTGAGATGGTTTGACTAGTTGGGGATCTAGGAGTTTTACAAATTCTTCGCTAACCAGTGAAAGTTGCGAGCCTGTGTCTAAAAGAGTGCGAAATGGATGTGTTCCGATAGTTATGTCAATGTACGGACATTTTTCACTTACCGTCAAAACATGCGCTGTTTCCGGGGCTTCATCTGTCGGTGCGGTGTGAGGCCTACCTAGTTTCCCTGCTGCTGGGACTGTTGCTGTGCCGTACTAGGCCTACCTGTTCTCTGGTCGGTCAGGTGAGCCGGGTAATAAGGCGGTCGTGAGGCAGCCGGTTTTTTACGGCACACGCGCTGAACGTGACCGGGGATCCCGCAGTAGAAACATATTGGCCTGTTGTCCGGAGTCCACTGGTACGTCTGTGAATTGTTGCTCCTAGGGGGCACGTTCTGCTGACGAGGATGTTGTCCTTGCTGCTGCGGGACCTGTTGGAATTGTTGCGGCTGCTGTGCAGGGCGCTGTGGGTACCTGTTGGCACGGGGGTCGGGATGTCTGTACTGCTGAGCTTGTTGAGGCTGTACCTGAAAGTTTTCACGCTGTACCAGAATTTTCAGCAGGTCCTTGACTTCACCTATATCTGAAATTTGTTCAGATACCGCACTGCAGTCCATGGCTTCGCCTCTCGAGTGGTTAGTGTACATGGATAGTTCTGTCATGAGTTTTGTCTGGTCCATAGCGATTCGGTACGCTTCAATGAAAGTCTTTGGTCGTCTGGTAGCAATACGTTCCTGAAGTTTTCTGTCAAGAATACCATTGATGAAGGCTTTTGTGAGCGTCTCCGTTACGTTCGACTCGTCTATCTTTGCTTTGTATGCCTGTTTGGCCAAAGTTTTAAGTCTTTCAGCTTACTGGGAGATCGTCTCTGCTGGTCGTTGCGTCAGGGTCATGAGTTTCTGTTTTGCCATGTCGGCGTCGTCAAGGTGATGATACCGTTCGAGCATGAGGGTTTTCAAATGATGCCAAGAATTCAGGGAAGCAGCGATTTCGTGATAATATTCGAGAGCAGATCCTCTGAGGAGCTGTGATGCAGCCCATAGGGTCTGTTTCTCATCCTGGTCCACTTCCAAATGAATGTTGTCCACTTCAGCAATCCAATTGATGAACTGATCAGGTTGGGGTCCATCAAAATGACTTTTGGTGCGTTGAGCTCCGATCGAATGAACTAATGTTAGTTGATTTCCCAGGGCGTTCACACATTTGATAATTTTATCAGCGTCTGATGCCGCAAACAATGGAGCGTCCGGGTTGTGAGCCATGTTGAAAGATTTTACCAGTCAAAGATAATGATATAAAAAAGGAGTTCCAGTACCTTGTTAATGCCGGGGAGGGACGGGGCCAGTCGCGGTTGCTCCCTTAGCTGGTGTGTGGTGAACGTCCCAGCTGTCGGTTGAGGCGCCATCAGGTTCGTCCCAGTCGCTGTCTTGTGACAGCTGGTTCGTGGCGGTGCACCGAGGGGGCGCAGCGTCACCGAGCTGTGTACGGCTGCACACAGCTGTGTTGTCCCAGGAGGAGCCAGCTGGCTGGCAGGTGCAGTCGGACGTCAGCGACGGTTGAGGTGACGTTGCGGCAACCGTCTGCTTCTGGAGTGGTTGCACCAGCTTGGACGGGCTGACTACTGGAGCGTCCCGAGATTTTATAGCAGCGACGGACCACGGGTTGATTGAGCGTGCGTTCAGCAGCGTCTCGCGTACTGACGTGGCACGCTGCTCGGCGATGGAGTGGGGGCTGACAATTGGGTGGCCGCGGCGAGATGGCAGTGTGCCGTGTTTGCAGGCAGTAGCCGCCTGCTGCGTCCGCAGGAGTCGGTGACGGCTCTTGGTCAGGCCGATGTAATTGAGGCCGGTTCCCAACAGACCACAGCAGCGATGGAGGCAGAGCGCGCAGGAACAGCGGTGGAAGTTGGCAGTAGAAGTAGTGCAAAGATCGCAATTGCAGAGGTGGCAGAGGCCGCAGTCCTGGCAGAAATATGCCTTGCTGTCAGCGTGACAGGGGCACTGATGTGGAAGGCTGCGTTGGAAAATGTAGTCGCGATGGTAGCGGCAGAGTCGGTGAGAAATGTCTGAGAGGCTGACTCTCAGAGCACTGACAGAGCCTATCAGCTCCCAGCAGAGGCAGTCACCGTGCGCGAGAGAGTCGAGCTCGGAAGGCGTGAAAGTCTTGGAGTCGGTGTTGCAGGGTTCAATCGGTATGTCTGTTGTTATCTTAAAACCGGAAGAAGTCACGGAGAACATCGGCTTCGATCCGGGTCACGGCACCAATGTAGCACGGCCGGTTTCTCTGTGTCCCGTGGGACGCGGCCGGCCAGAAGAATAGAGATGGAGTAGCGTAACCGATGATATTTGCCGTGATAGTCGAACAGGTGAGAGGCAGCAGTAGACAGGCGAGACGGCAGTGTGGTAGCGCACCACAAGACCGCGAGAGCGCAAGTCACAGGAGCAGGCGAGAGCAGTCCGGCGTCCGAGACCCCGGGTCGAGCTCTGCTCATCTCACGACCGTACACACCGTTCACAGTTTGCTACACCTAGTTTCTATTATGCTAACTACTACTATTGGCCAGCGGGTCCGTTCACCTCAGGCTGCTACTCTCCTAATTTGTGGCACAGTTCTGTTGGAGCTCTGGGATTCGTCGTTGGGCGGGGCTAGCACGCGTATAGCTACTGGGCCGTATATGGTAAGGAATGCGGTGCCGGATGGTGAAGCGGTGGCGTCGGTAGTGATCAAAGGAATATGAGTATAAGGCGCCTGGTGTCTAAGCTGACGGGGCACAGGCGTTTAAGCGACAGGGCGGAGTTCAATGGAGGCTCATTTGGCTGGCGTGTCGGATGGACGGGCGGCGCAGTGAGCTCTCGGACGCCGGACTGCTCTCGCCTGCTCCTGTGACTTGTGCTCTCGCGGTCTTGTGGTGCGCTACCACACTGCCGTCTCGCCTGTCTACTGCTGCCTCTCACCTGTTCGACTATCACGGCAAATATCATCGGTTACGCTACTCCATCTTTATTCTTCTGGCCGGCCGCGTCCCACGGGACACAGAGAAGCTGGCCGTGCTACAACCGAGACTGACAGCCGACTCTGAACCGAGACTGACAGCCGACTCTGAATCGAGATTGACAGCCGGCTCTGAACCGAGACTGACAGCCGACTCTGAACCAAAACTGACAGCCGACTCTGCACCGAGACTGACAGCCGACTCTGAACCGAGACTGACAGCCGACTCTGAACCGAGACTGACAGCCGACTCTGAACCGAGACTGACAGCCGACTCTGAACCGAAACTGCCAGCCGACTCTGAACCGACACTGACAGCCGACTCTGAACCGAGACTGACAGCCGGCTCTGAACCGAGGCTGACAGCCGACTCTGAACCGAGACTGACAGTCGACTCTGAACCGATAATGACAGCCGACTCTGAACCGAGACTGACAGCCGACTGTGAACTGAGACTGACAGCCGACTCTGAACCGAGACTGACAGTCGACTCTGAACCGAGACTGACAGCCGACTCTGAACCGAGACTGACAGCCGACTCTGAACCGAGACTGACAGCCGACTCTGAACCGAGACTGACAGCCGAATCTGAACAGAGACTGACAGCCGACTCTGAACCGAAACTGACAGCCGACTCTGAACCGAGACTGACAGCCGACTCTGAACTGAGACTGACAGCCGACTCTGAACCGAGACTGACAGCCGAATCTGAACCGAGACTGACAGCCGACTCTGAACCGAGACTGACAGCCGACTCTGAACCGACTGCGTGCCGGGGAATGTTTAATTCGGGTGGCGCCCTTGCATGTCCACTGGCCACTACGCGCTGACCGTTGGACAATCCTCGTCAAATGCGGTGGCAGTAACGGTGCTGCTGTTCACATTGACCAACGAGCCTGAGACTGCGAGCCGCGAGCGTCGCCAAACGGCTGGGCGAAAGGGCGCCGGACGCGGGCCGCTCTGCTGGCGGTGAGTGGGATATATAGGCAGCACGTGTCGTTCGGACAGTATCAGTAGTGAGCACACCACAGGCGGACCACTGACACAAACATGGTGAGATCACCACGGCAGCTCGTCATTCAGGAGGCTCATGTGCGTCCGAGGCATGACAAGGGCAGTGCATTTGATAAGGATGATCATGTAATCAATACATGTCACCCTTCTTTGAAAAAGACAAAGAAAATCTAGCAGCCTAAAAGTACTACGATCTCTTCTGTATTCGAAAATTTATCTATAAAATATCAATGATTTATATCCTAAGCCGTATTGCACCTAGGAGCTTTCCTTTAACATAATAATTTTGTACTCGGAAAAAATGTGAATCATGCAAAGTAATGCCGCTATCAGAGCAACTTTCTACTCTCTGCAGATGCTGCGATCGACGCTATTGCTGTGCCTGGCGGTGCGGTCCGGCTCGAAGGAAGTCGAGAAGCGGCAGACTGGCGGGTACGGCGCCCCTCCGGTGGCTGGCGGGTACGGCGCCCCTCCGGTGGCTGGCGAGTACGGTGCTCCACCGGTGGCTGGCGGGTACGGCGCTCCTCCAGCGCCGTCGCCCAGCGGGTACGGCGCCAAGTGCCGCGACATCACGCGCTTCGAGCTGACCTGGACGAAGACGGTGATCCCTCTGACCGTGTACGACACGCAGACGCGCCAGCTGCCCACCACGCTGTACCAGTACGTGACGGCCACGGCGACGGTGCCGGTGACGGAGATAAAGCTGGTCACCACCAGCCAGTCGGTGCGGCCCGGCTACCAGGAGGACACGCGCATCTCGTACCGCACGCGCACCGTGGTGGTGCCGCAGGTGGAGTCCATCGTCTCCACGCTGGTGCTGACCGAGGACGAGCACGTGACGGTGACGGAGACAGACACGCTGACGCAGACCCAGGTGCAGCGGTACTCGGTGCAGGTCACCTCCACCAGCGTGGTCAACGTGCCGCAGGTCAGGACGGCAACGGTGAACGCGGGGAGGGAGGGGTGAAGTGGGGGTCCGTTGAGGGCGCGTAGAGTATAGACTGCAAAAAAACACCATTCAAGAAGAGGGTCATTTCAGTGGAGTCACGCTAACGTGTCCCATCGATGACGTCAGGCACAGTAGAATGTAGATCAAAATAGCATAAGCTCAGCCTCAGATCTCCCTTTTTATTGATGTAGTTTTCCGCATGTGCAAAATAGGGTGATGTTCGAAGTTCACAACGCAAGTACCAAAACGTTTTTGACTTCGCTGTTGTTCTGATGCGGTGATCAGATCATTATATTGCAAAGGAAGACATACAATCTGCAACTAATTTATAGTAGGTGTGTATAGGCGACTCCAGCTTTAACACAGTCTGTGTTGCCAACAACGATCGGAACGTAGTATGCAGTATACCGTTTCTGGTACATCTCTCTCAATTTATGGGGTTAAGCCATAATGTACCGTCATTAACCTGATACGTGCTGTATACTTTCAGATTATCACGTCCGTGTTGACGGCGTACCAAACCCAGTACCAGACGAAGTACGCCACGCAGCAGTACGACGTGGTGGCGACCAAGACGGTGAGCGTGCCTCAGGTACAGTACATCACCAGCACCGTCACCAGGCAGCGGTACCAGACGGTGGCCGTCACCCGTACCCAGCAGCAGTACCACACCGTCACCAAGTGCCAGCAGCAGGCAGGCTACCAGCAGCGCTAATAGGTCAGCGCCGCGCCGCGAACCTCACTGCAACTGGCGCGCCACAGACGTCACCGCCGCGCCACAGGACGTCCCCACCGCCGCGCCGCGCAGTCGCGACCAGTGAGATGCCTCAGTTCAATGTTGCATGGCAAGCTCAGATGAAAACTAAGTCATTAGGTTAAGGCGCGCGAATTTCCCTGCTGTGATATAATATATTGTGAGGTGCACTGTTGCCCAAAGGAACAGCGCTGAAGTGGTGCCGCCGGCCGGACTGTACAGCACACCAGCACAGGTCAGGTCTGTACAGCACACCAGCACAGGTCAGGACTGTACAGCATATTAGCACAGCACAGGTCAGGACTGTACAGCACATTAGCACAGCACATGTCAGGATTGTACAGCACACCAGCACAGGCAAGGACTGTACAGCACACCAGCACAGGTCAGGACTGCACGTACAGCACACTGCAGGGCTCGTCACGACTACTGCAGTTAACCAGCATGATATTGACACTCAAACTATGACGGCATGGTGAATGCGACCCCTCTAACCATCGCTACACGCGTCCGCTTGTTGTGCTGCAAGTTGTTCGTTTATGCGAATGAAGTGTAAATGCTCTGGCCGAATGAATTGTAGATAGCGATGGAGCACGACCAATACGAGCTAGTTACGTATTCACAAAGTCGGATCACCGGCACCCAAAGGATGCATTAACATGCGTGTAAGGGACATAACGACGTTGTTAATTCGTATCACATTAACGTTCAACTATACTGCAAACAGGAGGAGTCGAATACATACCTGCTAAGCATCAGTTTGGCAATGGAGAGCGTGAGGCTTGTTTAATGTAGATAGCCTTAGGCATTGCGCTGGCGAAGCGACATCAGTCTGCTTCCTTCTGTGTATCAATAAATACCAGGTACGCTCTCTCTGGTCGTCAGGCAACTCGTGATGAAGGCCAATGGCCAGTAACGATGCTTTGGGCTAATGCAGGCCGCAACATATCGAATTCATCGAGCTGTTGTGTCATGCTGGTGAGAAAGCGTCAGTGACATTGTTCATTATACGGTAATTCATGTTAAAGCGTATTCTAACGTTATGTACCAAATTACGAGCGAGCGTTTCGCGCTCGCTCGTCTTTCCGTAGTATATGGGGAAAATCTGAATACCAGTAAGGCACCGTAGTTGGCGATGAACAAGCGAGCGCGAAGGAAATGTATGGGGAATTTCAACTCGATCGGGCAAGAAGTTTCCGAGATACAAAAATGGTGCGCATTTGCGCATGTGCAGAGGCACCCACCTTTGACTTGTGGGAAAGTGGGAGCTGAGAAGTCCCTAACCACACACCAAATTTGAACACAATCGGCTCAGCCGTTCCTGAGATATAGAATAGGGGTGTGCACGTGCGCACCCCTGAGTTGTGCGAAAAAGTGGCGGCTGAGGGGTTCCTAACCACGCACAAAATGTGCACATAATCTGCCCAGCTGTGGCGGAGCTATTGCGAGAAAATACTTCTCAACACCCCTCACGCGGCACGCGCCACGCGCAGTGGTAGTCTCCCACATGAGTTGGCACTCGTCTCAAACAGGGTATGCTAGATGGGGCTGCTAAGCAAAGAAGTCCGCTTGTCAATCGGACGTGCGGTTGCAGAGATATGAGCTTCTCAAAAGCGTCGCCACGGGCCGGGTCGGGCCGCTCATAATCAGATTTTTCCCATACAACACGGAAGGACGCTCGCTCGTAATGAGCGGCCCAACCCGGCCCGGCCCGGCCCGTGGCGACGCTTTTGACAAGCTAATATCTTTGCAACCGCACGTCCGATTGACAAGCAATCTTCTTTGCTGAGTCACCCACGTAAGTCGGCACTGCTCTCAAACTAGGTAGGTTGGATGGGGCATCCAACCTACCTAGTTTGAGAGCAGTGCCGACTCACGTGGGTGACTACCACTTCCCGTGGCGCGTGCTGCGTGAGGGGTGTTGGAAGGTGTTTCCTCGCAATAACTCCGCAACAGCGGAGCCGATTGTGTTCAAATTTGGTGTGTGTTATGACCCCTCAGCCGCCACTTTCCCACAAGTTATTGGCGGGGTGCCTCTGCACGTGCGTACGTGAACACCCCTATTCTATATCTCTGGAACGGCTGTGCCGATTGTGTTCAAATTTGGTGTGTGGTTAGGGAGCCCTCAGCCGCCGCTTTCCTACAAGTCAGGGATGGTGTGCCTCTGCACGTGCGCACGTGCGCACCCCTATTCCATATCGCAGGAATGGCTTAGCCGATTGTGTTTAAATTTGGTGTGTGGTTAGGTACCTCTCAGCCGCCACTTTCCCACAAGTCAGGGGTGGGGTGCTTCTGCACGTGCATTACTACTGTGCAACCATTGCACTTAGCATTGCTCCTCCCAAGCACACAATATCATAACAATATGCGCCATTTTCGCATTTTGCGCCACTCTCGCAATCTATACTGAAAATGCGTGTCTTTGTTATCAATTTTTTTCTTCTATTTTTTTGGGGGAGGGAGGTATATATGGATAATTTAGCCAAAGATTTTAAGAGAAAAAAAGTTTGTCGATCATGGCCTCTCGGCCCCCTTGTTCCTACACTTCTGAAATTTTCGCTTAGTTGTCAATATTGAGGTCACCAGAGGTCATCGAAGGTCAAATTTTCCAAGTTTAGGGCTTCGCTCCAGAAACACCCAAAATATCTCGGGAACTTATGATAGCTTGGAACAAACAGGGAAACGCATTCGAAAGCTCTTGAAAAATCCTATCGCTTAGGTGTCCTCAAATTGTATATAAAGTAAATAGTTGAGGCTCCAAACTCCAGAGGTAACTAAAGGTCATGTTGGCATTTTCTTCACAAAAGTCGTTAGTCCATAAATGTTTACATAATACAGATATGCCAATAACTTTAACGCCATCGTGTTTGTCTACAGGGGTGTCGACGCCTAACAGACCATTCAGACTAGTCGCACCACTTTTTGGACGTCCCCATGTGCCGCCACCGTCTAGGTGCCGCCCTCGACGAGGCGCCGTCACATACCAAGTGCCGCCACTGACCGGACGCCACCCATGTCAGGTGCCGTCCCTCAAAAGATGCCGCCCCTTTAGCCAGGTGCCGCCCCCCACTCAGAAAGATGCCGTCCTTCAGCCAGGTGTTTCCCCTAAAAAAAATATGCCGCCCCCTCAACCGGGTGTCGCCCCTTCAGCCAGGTGCCGCCCCTTCTGCAGGTGCCGCCCCTTCAGAAAGGTGCCGCCCCTTCATCCAGGTACAGTCCCTTCAGAAGGGTGCCACCCCTTCATCCAGGCGCCGACCCTCAGAAAGGCGCCACCCTTCAGTCAGGTGTTGCCCCTCAAAAAGATCCCGCCCCCTCAATCGGGTGCCGCCCCTTCAGTCAGGTGCCGCCCCCTCAGAAAGATGCCGCCCTTCGCCAGGTGTTGCCCCTCAAAAAGATGCCGCCCCCTCAACCGGGTGCTGCCCCTTCAGCAAGGTGCCACCCCTTCAGCCAGGTGCCGCCCCTTCAGCCAGGTGCCGCCCCTCAGAAGATGCTGCCTTTTCAGCCGGGTGCTGCCTTTTCAGCCGGGTGCCGCCACTTCAGCCAGGTGCCGCCCCTTCAGAAAGGTGTCTCCCCTTCAGCAAGGTGCCGCCCTTTCAGCCAGGTGCTGCCCCTTCAGCCAGGTGCCGCACCTTCAGTCAGGTGCCGCCCCTCAGCCAGGTGCCACCCCTCAGCTAGATGCCGCCCCTTCAGCCTGGTGTGGCGCCTTCAGCCAGGTGCCGCCCCTCAGCCAAGTGCCGCAACGAATATTTACCATCCCTATATCCTGATAAGGTGATGCCGTATCATGGCGGCCATGACCCTTCGATATGTCTTTTTGGTGCAGACTCAGGCTTAAGTAGTTCTTAAAGGGAATGTTTCACCTATCTGAAAGTTGTCAAATATACGCTGGTTGTATTTGAAAATATTAAGTATGTGCTGCTGAAAACGATGGTGATATTTTTTCTCTCTAAAAGTCACTTAACTCTATACAAATTAAGGTTTTCGATTTGGGATGATGACGTCATTATTGAGCTGTAGATCGCCGCTGATTCGCTGACAAGGTGGGATTCGGTGAAAAAGTGTCTGTCAGCCAATGAGCGGCGGCACTAGCCTAGACCCCATTTCGCAAATGGGAAATTCAATTGCTTAAAAACGGATAAGTTTTGGGGGAAATGACCTTCGTATTTTCGACATTTCAATAACGGCCAAAGATAATGGCTATCTAAGTTCAAAACCAATACAAGGCATGGGTGGAGCTTTTCAGAAAAAGTTGGTGGGGCAAAATGTCATATAGACTGGTTGTTTTCAATGGTTCAGGTGAAAATGGCAATTTCAACGCCAGGAAACCTTCAAATCTGACAAAAGTTGGTGGGACAAAACACAAAGTTGCTGGAGCAGTCGCCCCACCATTTGAATAGGAAACTCCACCCGTGGAACGAATGTGAATCATTCCCTTTAAACAACTCGACGTAGTAATTCATAAGAATTGAAAATGAATCAAGAAGCTAACAGCTGTTCCCTACACAGAGGAGCCCTCAAACTAGGCAAGGGTCACTATGGTGCATGTCAAGGGCCCTCAGAGACACTGAAGGGCTTTCGAAGCCGGCCCAGGGGGCCTCTTGGGCATGTCCAGGGGCCCATTGAGTCCACCGAGGGCCCAAAAAACTGTCCAGGTTCCTCTCGAGCATGTCCATGGGCCCATTGAGCCCACTCAAGGGCGCAAAAACATGCCCAAGGACCTTTCGACGAGCATGCCCTGGGTCCCATTGAGCCCACTCAGGGGCCCCAAAAACCTGTCCAGGGGCCTCTAGAGCATGTCCACTTGTCCAGGGGCCAATTGAGCCCACCCACGGCCCAACAAACCTGCCCAGTGGCCTCTCAAGCATGTTCAGGGGCCCATTGAGTATGTTCAGGAGCCTCTCGAGCCTGGCCAGGGGGCCATTATAGTCTGCTTTGGGGCCTCTTAAACCTGCCCAGGGGCCATTATAGTTGTCCCAGAGGACCATCGAGTCTGTTCAGGGGCCTCTCGAACATGCCCAGGAGCCATTAGAGCCTGCCCAGAGGCCTTTCGAGCTTGCCCAGGCGCCCATTGAGCCTGTTCAGGGGCCTCTCGAACCTGCCCAGGGGCTTCTCGAGCTTGCCCAGGGGCCAATTGAGTCTGTTCAAGGGCCTCTTGAACCTGCCTAGGGGCCATTAGTATGTTCAGGGGCCTCTAGAGCTTTCCCAATGTTCCATTGATCCTGTTCAGGGGCCTCTCGAACCTGCCCAGGGGCTATTAGTGTCTGCTTAGGGGCCTCTCGGCTTGCCAAGGGGCCATTGAGTCTGTGCAGGGCCCTCTCAAGCTTATCCAGGGGGCCATTGAGTCTGTGAACGGGGCCCTCGAGCCGGCCCAGGGGTTGCTAGCCGTCGCCTGGAGCGCCTGCTATCGGTGGTCGGCGCGGTCATAATGAGCGGTAATGTGCTGTACTCTGACCCACCTGGTGCAATGTTTTCTTGGGTTTCAAAATGGTTATTTGATAAGTCTGATGCGTTTTTGAATTCGGGGGGGGGGTGATGGTAGTACAAAACAATTTAACAATTTTCCTCTCAGGAGAGTGTGTGTTGCAATATTTGTCAGCCAGGGGCGTCGCCGACGGGAGGGTCGGGGGAGGTCTGGGCAAACTCCCCCCACTTTTAGAAGGCGGGGGAGGGTTGACCCCCCTCCACACACACACACACTTTTTGAGGGAAAAATAAAAATTCATCGTAAAAATTGCCTTTGCAGTGCAGTAAAAATCCAACTATCTAGTGTCAAAAACTGGAAAATTTCGCGCCGCTTCGCGGCATGACACAAGTTTCGCAATTGCTTATACAAATTTGGAAAATGGGAAAAACAATTTTATTAAGTGTCTGGCAGAGGCTCTCCTTGGCAGGAATTGCTGACCCCAGGGCCCATACCCTTCATAAAATATTCACTTCTAAGTTTCAAGCAGGCTACATGTTTAGCTAGTTTGCCGAGTTCCGAAAAAGGCGACGCGAACGCAAAGACGAGGAGATCGGGACCCGGAAGCGGCTCCAGCGGTGCACAATTCGCTGGACCGAAGAGCTAATAGTGGAAACAGGTCAGGACCATCTCCCCAAGCCATCTCACCTCACGGTCTGGTTCCAATATTAACATTTCGTTTTCCAGGACCTAAAATTTAAATTTCCACGCCGCTTCGCGGCGTCACATCGGTATTCATCGTCATAACGAAGCTATAGTCATCGTCATCGGTTCGTCGTAACGCTGAATTGAATGAATATCATTTTTAGCTTATTATCCTCTACAAGGCACACCGCCTATATTTCTGGGTTTTATCAGGCAAAACCGTAAAAATTTCGCACCGCTTCGCGGCACTAACTAACAAGTACATACCTACCTACCTTTATAAGATGAAAATCCACATAAAGAAATGTTGCAAAGGCTTTAACTCTATTTGTAACAGGCTCCTGGCTACCCCTATTTGTATCAGGGGGGCGGCGGATTCCGCCCCCCCCCCGGAGATCTCGAGATCTACCCGTCCGATTTTCAAAAATGAACGGTTTTTCATTCCCCTCAACACGATCTACATTTTTTAATAATACAAAATATGCATTTTGGATAGGGGGGCAACAGAGGGGCAAAAACTACAAATATTAGTGGTATTTTTGATCCAACATAGCTTTCATGTTTATCGACTGATTGTAACACAACTAATAGGAATCGATAGAGATTGAATTGGACATTGATATATGACGGTGATGTTTTAAAATTCAAAAATCATAGGCGTGTGCAGGTCACTCAATATGGGGGTGAAGTAAATGCGTAATACAACCATTTTTGATGTTGTTTTTTTGATAAATGAAATGTTATGTGATTGTGACATTAGACAAAACAGTTATAAATCATATTTTTTGCCATAGGCGGTACCAGGTTAGTGAAAAAGGGAGGCCAAATTGGAGAAAAAAATATTAACCGCAGACAAGTTGCTACCCAGCTCTATAAATATGTTGCTGATCGTAGATAGTTCCTTTTTGCATGTTGTACTTTATCATAGGCGTATCCAGGATCCAAACTGGGGCGGCGCAAGACCTTTTGATAAGTATATTATCCGCTATTATGATACTAACTAGTCAACAGTGACTATTTCACTTACAACTTCAATTAACATTGCTTACCCCCCTTGTACCCTACCTGAACTCGCCTATTATCTTATAATCGTTCGTAGAGTAGCCTGTGGTGCGTGTTTCATCCGAAAACTGCAGTATGTTATGTCATTATACGCCCATGCTTCTTAGTTTCCTTGCAATAATATGACCCCCTTCCATTCCTGAGCGCGCCTCTGCAAAAAAAAATGACTTTATTCCCTTTTATGGCCTCATATGTGCATATATCATTATAAGCTAAACGTCTATTGCGCCGTTATCGCTGGCATATCGTCATCACCATGCCAGTCACCCCCTTTGCATGTGCCTGAACACGCCAATGAAACTCTAAATGTAATACATTTTGCAAATAATGGAAGCAGAAGCTATCTTTTACATCTTGATAGCTATAAATGCCCCTTACATCGCTCTATTGGCTTCCCGCCAAGCATTGAATACTTCCTGGAACCCCCCCCCCCCCCCCTTTAAGCCCCTGAAACCGCCTCTGCCATGCAATTTGTATAATATTTCATTAACATCAACTAATTTGCACTTGTTGCAATCACCGTAAGCCGATGTAACTCCTTCATACTTGAGGCAGTTAGGAAGAAACCGTGAAGATCGCATTTCCGTATTATCGCCAAATGTCGCCTCCGAACCCACCCAAAAATTTGCCCTGGAACCGCCTCTGTTCAGGTTAAGAACTCAACATTTTGACTCCAAATGCGCTATTCAATTCTATGAAAAGTCCAAAATTTTATGGGCCTGCTCCCAGCCGTTCTGGAGATATCTGCGAAAAACATGAGGGGGGGGGGCGGAATCCGCCCCCCCCCCCCCCCCCCTGTTACAAATCGGGTTAACCCTCGCCCTACGGGGGCCTGACAGCCCCCCCCCCCCCCCCCCGAGGTTTTTCTTGAATAACTTTTTACACATGCAGTGCATCTGGCTGAAATTTTCGGTAGCTGAGTTTACAACCATTATACGTATGCTGTAAAAACTTTATGGAAATTAGTTCAGTAGTTTAGGAGATAATCATGTTTTGATGACGTCATGTTGGTAAAAAAAGATAAATATTTGAAAAATCGTAGAAAACAGAGTTGAGTTGTAAAGTAAATTACAAACGCAATTCACCAAATATACAAACTGACGTTTTCTTTAAAATAGCAATCTTGGATTTAAAAAACAATGGTTTTTGACCCCTAAAATAAAATAAAAACATATTTTTTGGGAAAAATCCTAACAAAATAAAAAATTTCAAAGACATTAGAAAACCGGAATATATGTGAGAGAACTGAGTATGGACAATACCTATGCCAAATTTCAAAGCAATATCTTCATTTTTGACTGAGGGATGGCTCCCTAAGTGTAAGAAACTGATGACGTCATTATTAAAAATAACTTATTTATACTTTTTTGACAAGATGCGAACAAATAATTACCTTTTCTGTATTTCTGAGCCAAAACTGGTCTAGGAACATGCCTTTTCATTTACATTTATCAATTTCTAATTTTGAGGGTTTCTGAAGAGGAAAATCGTTGTTCTGGGCGTGGTAAATCCGAGGTCATTCACTTGACCTGGAAGTTCACCCGTTGACCAGAAACCTAAAAATTGCATACTGTTATATTCCTCTCATGACAGGCAACATGCTAGTTCTTACCGCATTGCTCTAAGTTGCTTGGTTTGGAAGTTAACAGGGGGCCTGTGTCAGCGCCCCCCCCCCCCCCCCCCCGTAGGGCGAAGGTGAAAAAGATAGGTTTTAAGATAGGTTTTATCTCCTGTACGTAACAATATGAATAGTAATGCGCTCAGTACAATGACTACTGAGGGTCCTGGTCCAATCCAGCTCATCAAAAGTAGACGAAGAAAAAATGTTAAAAAGGGGGCCTCACAAAATAATGTGGCCGAAATCCGTAGAGTTTTTCATATCCAGGGGTATTTTTTTTGGGGGTGGGGGGCCTCTCCCAGGTGCTTGCCCCCCCTTCTGAAGGACTGGCTGCGCCCCTGCTTTTAACTACAATCAGTTATCAATAACATGTTAGTAATTACGGGGAGTTAACTTCAAAACAATTCACGGGAGCGCTGCCATTTTTTGGAAGCACAGTTTTTAATCAGATTGCGGCAAACAAAACGCAACGCTTCCTTGTAGTTGTTTCGTGATGCTATTGTTATGCTTATGGTAGCCCCGGGGGGGGGGGGGTCATCCCGGGATTCCCTATGTATCGGCTGCCGAGCGGCTCAGCATTAGCAACGACGTCACTGGTGCTGTGGTCCAGTCATGGCCAGCCCACCCATGCTGCTTTTCTTGCGTTTTGTGGACATAGGAGTTCCTTGTTATTTCGTGGACATTTACGATTTCTCGCATAACTCATCAACCCCTAACGGGATATCTTAGATATTACTACGGTAGGTGAAGACAAGTTTGGGCCACACTTTGATGCTCACGAAATGCAGAAATCTCTTCAAATACAAAAGGAGAGTTTTATATCATTCCATGGACTCAAGTCGGGTACAAAGGCACATCTTGTGGACAAGTGGGCGGAGCCTAATTTGTCCATGCATATCAACATATTGCAGGTTCATAAGTTCCTTGTTATTTTGTGGACGTGAACGCTTTCCCACACTGCACGTCACTCCATCGCGGGAAACACCTAACCAGTATCGCCACCATAAGTAAACAGAAGGCTGGGTTACACTATATGAAATGCACGGAAATCAGGTTATATACAAATAGCTATACTTATATACTTTCACCTTCTCCACTGTTATCGTCCTCTCCTTCCCTCTCTTCTCTCATGTCGCCCCTTCTCCTCTCATGTCGTCCAATACCTCTCCCCCAATGGAGTATTAGGAGTTCAAGCGGGAGTTTCCAGCCTCAAGAGGGCGCCAGGCCCCACTCTCTCCCAACGTGAGGGCGCCGTCCTCACGGCGTCATGGACGAAAGCTGTTGACCGGGGGGGGGGGGCGGTTCGCATCAGCGTTTCTTTCTATGCAAAGCAATAGTACGAGGGCGCCGTAGATGCTCAGAGGGACACCGAAGGAGATTGGACATGGCCTAGTTAGTTAGGACCCCCTAAATACTACGTCTCTGCTCTCCTCACCTGTCGTCCCCTCCCTCTCCCCTTCTGTCGTCCCCACTTTCTCCTCTCCTGTAGTCCCCTCCACTCCCGTCGTCCCCTCCCTCTCTTGTCGTCCCCTCCTTCTCCTCCCCTGTCCTCCCCTCCCTCTCCACTCCTGTCGTCCCCTCCCTCTCCTCTCCTGTCGACCCCTCCTTCTCCACTCCCGTCGTCACCTCCCTCTCCTCTCCTATCGTCCCCTCTCTCTCCTCTCTTGTCGTCCACTTCCTCTCCTCTCCTGTCGTCCCATCTCTCCTCTCCTGTCGTCCCCTCCCTCTCCTCGTCTGTCGTCCCCTCTCTCCACTCCTGTCGTCCCCTGCCTCTCCTCTCCTGTCGTCTCCTCCCTCTCCTCTCCAGTCATCCCCAACCCACTCCTCTCCTGTCGTCCCCTCCCTCTCCCCTTCTGTCGTCACCACTCTCTCCTCTCCTGTAGTCCCCTCCACTCCCGTCGTCCCCTCCCTCTCCTCTCTTGTCGTCCCCTCCTCCTCTCCTGTCGTCCCCTCCCTCTCCTCTCCTGTCGTCCCCTCCCTCTCCTCTCCTGTCGTCCCCTCCCTCTCCTCTCATGTCGTCCCCTCCCTCTCCTCTCCTGTCGTTTCCTCCCTCTCCTCTCCAGTCGTCCCATCCCTCTCCTCTCCTGTCGTCCCCTCCCTCTCCTCTCCTGTCGTCCCCTCCACTCTCGTCTCCTGTCGTCCCATCCCTCTGCTCTCCTGTCGTCCTCTCCCTCTCTCCTCTCCAGTCGTCCCCTCCCTCTCTCCTCTCCTGTCGTTCCCTCCCTCTCCTCTCCTGACGTCCTCTCTCTCCTCTCCTGTCGTCCACTCCCTCTCCTCTCCTGTCGTCCCCTCCATCTCCTCTCCTGTCGTCTCCTCACTCTCCTCTCCCGTCGTCCCCTCCCTCTCCTCTCCTGTCGTCCCTTCCCTCTTCTCTCCTGTCGTCCCCTCCCTCTCCTCTCCAGTCGTCCCCTCCCTCTCCTCTTCAGTCGTCCCCTCCCTCTCCTCTCCTGTCGTCCCCTCCCTCTCCTCGTCTGTCGTCCCCTCTCTCCTCGCATGTCGTCCCCTCCCTCTCCTCTCCTGTCGTCCCCTCCCTCTCCTCTCATGTCGTCCCCTCCCTCTCCTCTCATGTTGTCCCCTCCCTCTCCTCTCCTGTCGTCCCCTCCCTCTCCTCTCCTGTCGTCCCCTCCCTCTCCTCTCCTGTCGTCCCCTCCCTCTCCTCTCCAGTCGTCCCCTCCCTCTCCTCTCCTGTCGTCCCCTCCTTCTCCTCTCCCGTCGTCCCCTCCCTCTCCTCTCATGTCCTCCCCTCCCTCTCCTCTCCTGTCGTCCCCTCCCTCTCCTCTACCGTCGTCCCCTCCCTCTCCTCTCCTGTCGTCCCCTCCCTCTCCTCTCCTGTCGTCCCCTCCCTCTCCTCGCCTGTCGTCCCCTCTCTCCTCGCCTGTCGTCCCCTCCCTCTCCTCTCCTGTCGTCCCCTCCCTCTCCTCTCCTGTCGTCCCCTCCCTCTCCTCTCCTGTCGTCCCCTCCCTCTCCTCTCCTGTCGTCCCCTCCCTCTCCTCTCCTGTCGTCCCCTCCCTCTCCTCTCCTGTCGTCCCCTCCCTCTCCTCTCCAGTCGTCCCCTCCCTCTCCTCTCCTGTCGTCCCCTCCTTCTCCTCTCCCGTCGTCCCCTCCCTCTCCTCTCCTGTCGTCCCCTCCCTCTCCTCTCATGTCGTCCCCTCCCTCTCCTCTCCTGTCGTCCCCTCCCTCTCCTCTCCTGTCGTCCCCTCCCTCCCTCTCTCTACTCCCGTCGTCCCCTCCCTCTCCTCTCCTGTCGTCTCCTCCCTCTCCACGCCTGTCGTCCCCTCCCTTTCCTCTCCTGTCGTCCCCTGCCTCTCCTCTCCTGTCGTCCCCTCCCTCTCCTCTTCTGTCGTCCCCTCTCTTGTGTTGTCCCCTTCCCCTCTTCTCCTGTCGTCTCGTTCGCTTTTCTCTCCCACATTGTCGTACTTCCCCTCTCCCAGTGTTCTGTTTTTTTTTTATAAAGAAAGTAAGTTCGGTTGTGGAAAACTAATACAGGAGGAAAGAAGGATAAATCATGTACTCAGCTCTGACACAACCTGCCCGTCAGTGTCAGATACCATAGATAGTAATGCTCCCTAGCTAAGAGTGGACAATAACCAGAACAGTAAGGAATGTAACGCCCAAATGAATTAGACAATATATAATTTCTATCGTAATTGTTTTGTCTTATAAATTTAAGGTATTGTTTGCTATCAATAACTTGTATTTCCATAGATTATATTTTTATTTATTGAATTAAACGCCAGCATATATACGAAGTAGTAGTCAAAGTAGTGCATTTGAAGTACATGTAGTAGCATTTGGAAGCGGTCATATTAAATTCTACTACGAAGTAGTAGTCGAAGTAGTGTATATTTCAGTACTGTAGTAGCATTTGGAAGCGGTCAGCGGTCGTTCCGACATTTTTTAACCCCCAAGCCCATTTAACCCCTTTACTACTACTACGCGTATACCTCGTATACTGTGAAGCCGTATGCATACATCGGGAGTTCTTGACCTCTCAACGCTCGTGATTATTCAGATATGAGGAAATAGCCCGCTATTTAAATATACAAATACATTTGATCTTAAGAACATGTTTTCCATCGCTGTAAATCACTAACGTTACCATACCCAGGCACGTAGCCAAGGGGGGCGGCGGGGGCGGCCGCCCCCCCCCCCCCCCCACCCTGGAGGCCAGGAGGGCCCTTTTCGGCGCGCTGCGCGCGCCGAAAAGTGCCGACGAGACCGCGCGAAGCGCGGTATATTGTGCTCTTTACCACGCGAAGCGTGGTCTTTAGAGAGTTTAGAGCAATTCAGAGGCCCTTTAGGGCCACCAGGGCCCTCTGATAGACCAGAGGGCCTCTTGGACGTTCAAAAGAGCCCTGTGCATGTTAAGGGGACCCTGGCCATACCGAAAGGGCCCCTGAGCGGGTCAGAGGGCCCCCTGAACACGTCGAATGGCCCCTAGCCAGCACAAAGGGGCTCCTGGGAAGGTCAAGAGACCCCTGAGCATGTCGGCAGGGCGACAAAGCGACCGGCTCAGACCCTTGCCAGGTTATAAGGGCCCCTGAGCAGGTTGGAGGCCCCTGGGCAGACCAGAGGGCCCCTGTGAAGTTAAAAGGGCCCCTGTGCAGGTCAGAGGGGCCCATGGCCAGACCGAAAGGGCACCTAGGTGGGTGAGAAGGGCCCCTGAACATGCCGAATGGGCCCCAAGTCAGCACTGAGGGGCCTTAGGACAGGTCGGAGGGCCCTCAGAGCATGTCGTAAGGCGACAAAGCGGCCAGCGCAGTCCCTTGTCAGGTGGGAAGGACCCCTTAGAAGGCTGGAGGGCCCCTGCAGAGACCAGAGGGCTCATGGCAAGTTCAAAGGCCCCTGTGCAGATCGGAGGGGCCCCTGACCAGACCGAAAGGACCCCTGAGTGGGTAAGAAGGGTCCCTGAACATGCGGAATTGGCCCCTAGCCAGCACGGAGGGCCCCAGGGCAGGTCGGAGGCCCCTTAAGTATGTCGGCAGGGCGACAAAGCAGCCAGCGCAGTCCGACCAGAAGAGCCGCTGGGCAGATCGGATGGGCTCCTGGCAAGTCAGAGGGGCCCCTGGCTAGACCGAAAAGGTCCCTGGGCCGGTCGAAAGTCCCTGGGCCGGCCAAAATTTTCGCGCCGCTCCGCGGCGCAATTTGTTTAGGAGTTCCAGGTCTTGAGCGTAAACAATAAAACAATATTCCTAGTTGGTGTCGCTGGTTCCAAAGTTGATATGGCAGTTTGCTAACTCCAGCTCCTAAAAGTTGGTATGGCCCATGCCATACCTGTCATACTGCATTTGCCATCCTTGTAACGTGCCTTTTCATCCATTTTTGTTTTTGTTTGGGGAGGGGGACCCTTTCAACGCTTGGGAAGGGAGCCCTTTCAACGCTCGGGAAGGGGCCCTTTCGAGGCGCCGCCACCCCCACCCCCCTGGACGAAATCCTGGCTACGTGCCTGACTATACCTCTGACAAAAAAGGAAACTATCACACCTAGTATACGCTGCCCGGCAATGTTGCTCTGGCTAATTATGATATACGGTTCATGCTAATCACGAGCATCATTTTAACAACTGCAACTACTACTGGTGCTTTACTGGGTGGATTTCTCACCATGTGACTATCTTCCGGCGGCGGCTGTGACGTCTGTGAGGTATGTGACGGCAGTGACGGCAGTGACGGCTGTGACGGCTGTGACGTCTGTGGCGTCTGACGTCTGTGACATCTTTGACGTCTGTGACGTCTTTGCGTCTGTGACGTATGTGACGCCTGTGACGGATGTGACGTCTGTGACGTATGTGACGGATGTGACGTATGTGTGCCGTATGTGACGCCTGTGACGTATGTGCCGTATGTGACGTATGTGACGTCTGTGACGTATGTGACGGCTGTGACGTCTGTGACGGTTGTGACGGCTGTGACGTCTGTGGAGTCTGACGCCTGTGAGGTCTGTGACGGCAGTGACATCTTTGACGTCTGTGGCGTCTTTGCGTCTGTGACGTCTGTGACATATTTGACGTCTGTGACGTCTGTGACGGCAGTGAAGGCTGTGACGGCAGTGACGTATGTGACGTATGTGACGTATGTGACGTATGTGACATATTTAACGTCTGTGACGTATGTGACGTCTTTGCGTATGTGACGTCTATGACGTCTGTGACGTATGTGACATCTTTGCGTATGTGACGTCTGTGCCGCATGTGACCGTTGTGACGTCGGTGACGTCTGACGTATGTGACGTCTGTGACGTCGGTGACGGCTGTGACGATTGTGACGGATGTGACGTATGTGACGTATGTGACGTATGTGACGTATGTGACGGCTGTGACGGCTGTGACGGCTGTGACGTCTGTGACGGCTGTGACGGCTGTGACGGCTGTGACGGCTGTGACGGCTGTGACGGCTGTGAGGTCTGTAACATCTTTGACGGCTGTGACGTATGTGACGTCTGTGACGTCGGTGACGTCGGTGACGTCGGTGACGTCGGTGACGTCGGTGACGTCTGTGACGGCTGTGACGTATGTGACGTCTGTGACGTCTGTGGCGGCTGTGCCGTCTGTGACGACTGTGACGATTGTGACGATTGTGAGCCGTCAGCCGGCGCTGTCCCTTTCCTTGCTGATTGTGTTGCTAGATCAAGAAGAACAATGATGCTCCAGAGCGTAAGGCTAGAAGATGACCTCTCATGTCAAACTTCAGGTCAGATGATAAGAAACGCTTTAAAGCCTATATTTGCATCTCGATTTGCTTAAAAAGGGTATCAATCGATTTCTGAGGTGAAATTACACCTAGGGTATCACATACTTATCGTCTGTTTTAGGCCAAACACCGGTCAAATGGCGATTTTCGTAGTGCCCCACAATAATGCTAAATACTTAGCACTTTTACCACAAAATGAGTTATATTCGTCACACAAATACTTCCTTCCTTACAGTTATGTGTTGTCGAGGCTACCAATTTCGGCACTTTTGTATTGTCTTGGCTTTAATTAGCCTTTAATTAAAGCCAAGACAATACAAAAGTGCCGAAATTGGTAGCCTCGACAACACATAACTGTAAGGAAGGAAGTATTTGTGTGACGAATATAACTCATTTTGTGGTAAAATGTCACATACGTCACAGACGTCATAGACGTCACATACGCAAAGACGTCACATACGCAAAGACGTCACATACGTCACAGACGTTAAATATGTCACATACGTCACATACGTCACATACGTCACATACGTCACTGCCGTCACAGCCTTCACTGCCGTCACAGACGTCACAGACGTCAAATATGTCACAGACGTCACAGACGCAAAGACGCCACAGACGTCAAAGATGTCACTGTCGTCACAGACCTCACAGGCGTCAGACTCCACAGACGTCACAGCCGTCACAACCGTCACAGACGTCACAGCCGTCACATACGTCACAGACGTCACATACGTCACATACGGCACATACGTCACAGGCGTCACATACGGCACACATACGTCACATCCGTCACATACGTCACAGACGTCACATCCGTCACAGGCGTCACATACGTCACAGACGCAAAGACGTCACAGACGTCAAAGATGTCACAGACGTCAGACGCCACAGTCGTCACAGCCGTCACAGCCGTCACTGCCGTCACTGCCGTCACATACCTCACAGACGTCACAGCCGCCGCCGGAAGATAGTCACATGGTGAGAAATCCACCCAGTAAAGCACCAGTAGTAGTTGCAGTTGTTAAAATGATGCTCGTGATTAGCATGAACCGTATATCATAATTAGCCAGAGCAACATTGCCGGGCAGCGTATACTAGGT
Source organism: Chirona hameri (assembly GCA_036785665.1). Taxonomy (NCBI): domain Eukaryota; kingdom Metazoa; phylum Arthropoda; class Thecostraca; order Balanomorpha; family Balanidae; genus Chirona; species Chirona hameri. The sequence goes on along the minus strand of JAXIVJ010002731.1, from coordinate 46,268 downwards.
GTGATAGTTTCCTTTTTTGTCAGAGGTATAGTCAGGCACGTAGCCAGGATTTCGTCCAGGGGGGTGGGGGTGGCGGCGCCTCGAAAGGGCCCCTTCCCGAGCGTTGAAAGGGCTCCCTTCCCAAGCGTTGAAAGGGTCCCCCTCCCCAAACAAAAACAAAAATGGATGAAAAGGCACGTTACAAGGATGGCAAATGCAGTATGACAGGTATGGCATGGGCCATACCAACTTTTAGGAGCTGGAGTTAGCAAACTGCCATATCAACTTTGGAACCAGCGACACCAACTAGGTTCCAGATGCGGGCTGAAGTCACAGAAAAAAAGGGTAGATTTGAAGTTAAATTGAACCGACTTTGGCTACATTTAGCCAAATTAAATATTATTGGTTCTGTTGGTTTTCAAGGTAAGTGTTGACATTATTGTAGATTTGAAATATGATTGCATATGACAGAAGTATTACTAAATACATTATTTGTCATTCTGAGCTTTGACACAAAGCTAAACTTCGTCTATGTAGGGTGGTCGGGATGACCTTATATTGTATAAACCAAGTCACAGGTAAAAATGGAAAATGACAAGTAAGAAATAAGGCTGCAATCTGTGCGAGTCACCCCTCCAGTGATGCACTTTTTCAAACTGAGTGCTAGCAACATTGTTATTTGTTAATCCAATGAGTTATTGAAAAGTTATGGCTATTTGCAGGAATGCACTCACAGAACGATGTCGTAAAACACAATTTTCACATTTAAATTATATTTGATATATTTTACATATTGCAACCTACCTCCCAAAATATGAAATGCTTATTTCTTGAAGATTCGATTGCCACCTTTCAATTGTAAATCGGCTTCAAATTCAGCGAGTTAGGTCACGTGCCAGATTGTTTTATTTATAGGCAGGAGTTACGATAGTGTGACGTAAAGTCACAGGTAAAAGTTAAAAATGCCTGTAGTTTAAGAAATAAAAATGCTATCTGTGAGAGCCACCTCTCCCTTGAGGATGCCTTTCAAGGCTTACAACATAGTAAATGGTAAAACAAACAAAAAATGGCATAGATATGGCTATATCTATTAATTGCAATCACTCCGAGCATTTGTGCACAGTTGGCTCGGTGTCCATTTTTTCTTTTTTAAATTGTGTTTTGCATATCGCATATAGGGAAAAATCCCATCCAGCATTCAAATGTGCAGTTCTCAAAGATTCTTGGGATAATTTTAATTAAAAAATTGGTTCAACTTTGACTTCAATATTTGATGTTACATAATTTTTGGCATCTTTTGTGTTCTTTCTTGCTCGCATGATCAACACTGACGCAATTTAGACCAATACAATTCGTCCAACTAAATTGTAAGCAAATGGCTGCGCCAGAAGAGCAACGAGTACATTTGCATTCAGTTGCCCGAACAGAATGGCAAAGCTGCAATCGTTGAACATGCATTAACGTTAAGACCAAGAAGTGTGATGGCTGGACAAAGTGCATTGGTCTACATAAGAAATAAACATTTCACTTTTTTGGTGGTAGGTTGCCATATGTGCAATATAAAAAAGTAATTTAAATATGAAAACTGGGCTTTACCCACGACTAAGTCAAGCAAGTAAATTCCTGCGAATAGACATACCTTTCACACAAAAAATCCCGAAATCCAAAAACTCTTAGGTAACTTAGGTAACTCCCAATAAGTTTTTTGAAATCCAAATAAGTGTAGTTTGGTTTGGTTTATAGACCAGGGCTCATAGCCTGTTACAATCCGAGGGTTTCTAGTAGGCATTTGGGGGCCAGTACAACTTTTACAGAGGCCAGGGATTTAACCCTAGGTCACCGGCACAGAAGACAGTAATCCTGCCCCTGTGCCTGATTGCTCCCCCTGATAAGTGTAGGTAGGGTAAATTGTCTTAACTCCGAACAAGTCCTAGTGATAGGTCAAGGTAGGTACCTACAACATTGACATTGCTGCAGTTCATGTTAAAAGTGTTACATTACAGATTCCAGTTGGTGTCAACTTATATCCACAACATAAACTCGGAAAACATACCTTTCTCTTCATCTTCAAGTGATGGATCAGGATACTTGATTTAAAACACAAAGTCGTTTCTTCTCCCACCGCTTCCCTCTCTGAACAAATGCACAACACAATCAAATGACACGGCGATGGCGGCTGCGTCTAGCGTTGGTCCCTTTCCTTTCCCGCTCAATTAGGCAGCTGACTGTCGTGACGTCACAAGATTAAGAGATATTGTGAACATTTCAAGGACAAAATTAGCAGTAACAGGATCTGACCGTGGACATGAGTTCAGCAGCCAATCAAAAATGATTTCGCACAGCCCGACCAATCAGCAGCGGTATAACGAACACGGTCGAGTAGGGCGCCACGTGGTGTCAAAAAAAGCTATGATATCCTTGAGCGGGTTAAAATGGGTGTTAACTCGTGGACATTTGTTAATGTCCACGAAAAGTTTATCTCTGCATCATACGATTGCAGGTCCACGGAACAATGCGAAACTATGAAAATAAATTCATGGACATGACGATGTCCATGAATCCCGAAATGTCCATGAAATTCAGACGAGAACTCGAAATTGTCCACGGAACTAACACGTTTCCAACGCCGTCGCCGCAGCTGCGCTTTCGAGCGTTTTGCGGTCTTTTGACGGGTGTTGACGAGAGCGGCAATTTGTAGTCGTCGCCGTTAGATAAGTAAGTTATGTTGCAAGTCTATATTTGGAAATATTTGGTTTCTTTAAAGTTTTTTTAAAAGCATATCTTGAACATTAAGCCAAACAATGTCATTTGCAACATTTCCAGACACAACGACGTATGGCCGTCTCACCCCTCAGCCAGACCAGAGCAGCGTACCGCCGTCTCACCCTTCAGTCGTGCCGGGGCAGCGTATGTCTGTCTCGCTCCTCAGCCAGACCAGGGCAGCGTAGCCCGTCTCCTCCCTCAGCCGGACCGGGGCTGAGGGAGGGCATGGCCGTCTCACCCCTCAGTCGGACCGGGGCAGCGAACGGCCGTCTCGCCATCAGCCGGACCGGGGCAGCGTACGGTCGTCTCACCCCTCAGCAGGACCGGGGCAGCATGTGGCCGTCTCGCCCCCTATCCTGAAGAACCTGTATGCCGAAACAGCTAAGCTGTTAGACATATACGGTGCGTCCCCGTGTCATCGGCTGAGGCTGAACGGAGCTTCAGCAAACTTCGCAGATTGAAGACGTGGCTGCGGAACAGTATGGGTGAGAGGCGTCTCTCAGATCTCCTTGTCTGCCACATCCATCAGTCGCTGCTGGACCAGGTCGACGTGGAGAGGGTGGTGAAGGCGTTCGTGACAGAGGACGATACAAGGAGAAGAGTGTTCGGTGATGGCTAAAAAGCACTAGGGTGAAAATGTTCCGAAGAGCGGGAGTCATAGAACGGTGTTACTCAAGGAGCAGCGTTCGTTCATGTATTCGGAGATGATTCATTCACATGCCAGACGGCGGTAGTTCGGCGTGGCAGTGATGTATAAGTGACAATAAAATATGGGCATGCATTTTAAGCACGAATCTCTGGGAAAACTATACCGAGATGCAATCCAACAGGCAAATAATTAGTTATAAATAGATACAACGGCGAACGGCTGCTCTAAAACCGTAATAATGTTTGCAGAACAGCCCGTCACAGACCACTTATGAGCCCAGTTGGCAGAGCGCTCCGCTGAAAACCTCAAAAATGTATCTGGCAACTGACATGGTGTAGTTGACTCTCTTCAGCGCTTGATTTAACATATTGTCAGGATGACCTTCATTCAGCGGCAGCGACGACAATGCACCTCATTTAATAGACGAATGCCCAAAAAGATGTGTTATACCTACTTTGGAGTTGGAGCTGGACGGGCTAGTTAAACTTACGGTCACGAAAACCCTACGTACCGAAATGTTAACGAAGAATAGATAAGATACGATCGGCTGTTTACGGTCAGGTAGGGTATCGAAATTTCGCTTGACAAAAACCTGGAAAGATACAAATTTGAACGTGTATGCACCCCTTGCCAGATGTCGCCCCTTGCCAGGTGCCGCCCCCTATTATGCCCTATTATGCTAGGTGCCGCCCCCGAGCAAAAAGTCGCACCAGTTTTTTTCGCGTGTCGACGCCCCTGTTTGTCTAGCTATCACGTCTCTAGCTCTCCAGTTTGTTCCTGGCATTTCCTAAAATTTTCAAAAGGCACATCCAAACGCCCCCCCCCCCTCCCCAGCACGGCGCGGGTTAGGCCTAATATACTGTGCTTGGATCAATGTTAAATAAAAGAGCGTGCATCAGCGTTGTCAGCGCCAGGAGGAAGCCAAATACAGTTCAGTAAAATTACGGCCTGATCATTGGTGTTACTGGACTAGTGACTAACACGATAGTATTTTGTTTTCCTCCATCGCGTATTTCGCAATATCTCGTAAACTACCGCCAATATCGTTCCCAAACTTTCAGTACCTGCTTTCACATCAAGTACCGCTCACTAAACAGCTAAACGTTTTAGCAATGACGGGGAAATGTCAATGCCTCCCGCCATTTTCGCACATGCTCCTATTCCGAACTCCAGACGAAAAACGTTAACATTTCATTCCAACTGGCCATTTGTGCGTTCAAGTTGGGAGGGGACAATAAGATGTGTTTTTTTCTGTTGAGCAATAAGTTCCATGAATAGACGTAATTCGACACGATTCGTCACAAATAGTCCATCTGAAGATAATTAGAATATAAACATTTTAGGTATCGATATCTCGAGTTCTACACCTTCAAATGGTTCCGCCAACTTGTACGGCAGTCCGTACAAGTTTTTTAGGTTCGCCAACTTGTACGGACACTGTCCGTATTGTCCGTAGTGGTGGCGACGCCCATGTTACCTATACTGAGGTATTCTATTGCTGAATCAAACAAGAATAAACTGAATCCAAATAAGAGCAAATCATATAGAACATTGTCCCATAAATTGTATATTTTATATCACTTTTCTTGACGGTTAATTATTAATTATAAATTAAATTATTATTACATTAAATTATGAAATAATTATCAGATTATGTCATATCTTCATTCAAAACTAGATTTGGCTTTTTATTTTAAGATTTGATTTTTTTTAGCTTATTTGGCTTTTTGTATTAGGAGTTTATGGTAAGATGGGGAAACACGTCCCACCGAGGTAAAACGCCTCACCAAGATAGCTCGGAATTTAAAAGGTCCTGGGTAAAAATATTATGTTCTCCAACACAAGCAACCTATGGTCGGTGAACTCATAAGAAGGCGACATAATTTCTGCGGCGCTTTCCAGAGATATAAGTAAAAGTCTGTTTGGAGCGTTTTCCGTTATTACAGTACTGAAATGGACTAAGAGCATTCTTTCTCTTCCAGGTAATTCAAGCCAAATGAAATGTCAGAATCTGATGTAAGAAAATGTATATTGCTCATTTATAGGTTCATGCACGTTTTTGGGCTTGGCTCGCTTTTCATCGAAAGCGCGCAATGGGGTAAAACGCCCCTTTCGTCTTGGGGCAAGACTTATAAGAGAATAGGCAAGAGATAGGAGGGCAAGACTGGTGCTTAACCGTTGATGACCTATTGTGCCTAAACGGTTCAACTGATCTAAATAATGGACATAGGCCCAGCGAATGCATATTTAAAGAGCCTTTGATTGTTTGTTTTCGCTTGTTCCAGCTATCATAGTTCCCGAGACATTTGGGGAAATCTGAGACAGATTCCAGGGGTTACCATGGTGACCTTTGTCTACCTCTGTTGACCTAAGTATTGACCTGAGCCAAACAATAACGAAATAGTTTCCATATTAATTCCGACGAGCTATCGAACGGTATTTTTAGTTTACGCCTACTCTCCATAGGAGCCAAGTTCGAGGGAATAGGGCGTTTTGCCCCATCGACAGGGTGTCTTTCCCAGCGGGAGGGGCAATAAGCCCCTTTTGCAGGCTCCTCGGAAATCGTCGCCTACAAATTCGTTAACTGAAGAAGGTATAATTAGGTGAAGCAGACTACAAACCAAATCTCCAAACTAAAAAAAAAACGACGTGAAAATGCCATCCTCGCCGCCTCCGTCAAATAGGAAACGAGATTTTCAGCAAAATGCATCTAATTAGGTGTCTTACCCCATGCTACCCTACCAAGAGAAACAGAGGGATGGGCGGTTTTCCCCTCCCCTCTTGTCAATTCACATGAGGCCAAATGTGTAGTGAAAATGATGTCGTGTGATGGATGTAGTGAAAATGATGTCGTGTGATGGATGTAGTGAAAATTATGTTGTGTGATGGATGTAGTGAAAATGCGTCGTCATATCTGTGCTGCATCTGAACATATTCCATGTGCATATCTGAGCATATGTATCCATCTCCCTTCAAACATTTTATTGTCTATGTAGCAAAATTAGTTAGCAGACTATGCAATATGGCCCAGTGGCGGTTCTTCCATTGAGGCACATGAGGAGTTCCTCACCTAAATTCGCCAAACATATAAAGTATTTTTCCCTAAATATTCTATAATTTTTGTAGGGTTAGCAGACTAGTTATTGATGCAACTATAGTAACAATTCAATCATGATTCATTTTGGAATCTGAATGATACAATCACCGTTCGATTCACGGCTAAAATTTTGAGAATTGATTCTTTCCGATTCAAAGAATCAAAACAAATATTTTAATCGATTTACGTTTGATTCAACATATAAATATATGTGGCGAATTTATGTCAAATCAAATTGAAACATACATTGGTATGATCATTAAAACATTGTTACAGCAATTCTGTTTCCGTATAAATTAATGTAGCCATTGGGACTGCATGTATTTACACAATTTACCAGTGTAATTAAATCGTTAAGAATCGTTAATTTTTTTATTTCAATCAGCCTTGATTTGAGGCGGGGTTTGATTCAATCACGATGCATCAATCAAAATATCTGGTGATAAATCAATTATTTTTTAATGCAAGGAATTTTGATTGAACGATTCCAATTGATTCAATCAGTGTCGAATCAATAACCAGTCTGGTTATAAGGAACGAAATATTTAATAGACAAAACAATTTTCCAAACAGTTAAAACGCGTCTCATTTTCATGTTTTTCAAGATGTTTGTTGGTATCGATAGGCCCAAATCAGCCTAGCCATTGCAAATTCGCATTGTGAAAAATTGGGATGTGAGGCACTTCCTCGCAGCCCAAACGCGTGCTTCGTCCAGATCTTTGGCGGTTTTCGCCGGGCGCTTCTGTTCCGGAGAAATTCGATGCGGCGTCAACGCGGCAGCAGCAAAAGACCTTTGTGACAGGCGCCGTGATTAAAATGCTTCGGGGTATTTTGAATGTGAGATATTTTTCTAATGGTTTAATATCTTTTTAAAAAACTCTTTTAATGGTAAATGTGATTAACTTATGTAATAGTTGCATGCTGCAAGGAGATCTGCGGGCAGTCCAGACTTAGATTAGGTACGTACAAATAGGACATTATATTTCGATGCATTTTCCTTAGCCGTGTTCTTCGCATATGCCTAATGATTGTATGAGCAGACTCTGAGTCCTATTGTTAACATGCAGTCGCATAATTCTTATCAACCGGCAGAATGAAGAGTCGAATCGAAAGCCTTACGTGCCGCACACTCAGCGTGATTATTCTTGCCCATTTTCAAATCAATTCCAAGCCGATGACAGCACATAAGCATGCTGTTTTCAGCGGTGAAGTATTAACCGTGCTGATCTGCACCTACTAAAAAACACGAAACAGCGCCCCCCCCCCCCCCCCCCCCCCCTCCTGACTGCCTCACCTACGCTTGACCCCTGGCGTCGCTACTGCAATATGCATTATTCATGCTAACCATGTGGGACAGCAAATGGTAGCTGCCTGTTGTCCGGTCCCAACAGCTTCGCTGTCGTACTTCTACGCTATGTTGAAACGTTCGGCTTCCAAATTATGTCACCTGCGCAAAGCCAGAACCACGAACGAAAATGCATCAAGGCAGAAAATCTTCCCTCTTCTTGTCCATACGTTTCTGCTCTGACTGGGTCATCGGTTCATGAAGCAAACATTTTTAGCCCGCTTTTCCCGCCCCAAAGTCAGCTAGTTTGTACGATGTCCCAGAGAAAGGTCGTGGGACAAATTCGACATGACTAGATGACTATCAGTCTAGCGGAAACTGACAGCTGACTCTGAACCGAGACTGACAGCCGACTCTGAACCGAGACTGACAGCCGACTCTGAACCGAGACTGACAGCCGACTCTGAACCGAAACTGACAGCCGACTGTGAACCGAGACTGACAGCCAACTCTGAATCGAGACTGACAGCCGATCTGAACCGAGACTGACAGCCGACTCTGAACCGAGACTGACTGCCGACTCTGAACCGAGACTGACTGCCGACTCTGAATCGAGACTGACAGCCGACTCTGAACCAAGACTGACAGCAGACTCTGAACCGAGACTGACAGCCGACTCTGAACAGAGACTGACCGCCGACTCTGAACCGAGACTGACAGCCGACTCTGAACCGAGGCTGACAGCCGACTCTGAACCGAGACTGACAGCCGACTCTGAGCCGAGACTGACAGCCGACTCTAAACCAAGACTGACAGCCGACTCTGAACCGAGACTGACAGCCGACTCTGAACCGAGACTGACAGCCGACTCTGAACCGAGACTGACAGCCGACTCTTAACCGAGACTGACTGCCGACTCTGAACCGAGACTGACAGCCGACTCTGAACCGAGACTGACAGCCGACTCTGAACCGAGACTGACAGCCGACTCTGAACCGAGACTGACAGCCGACTCTGAACCAAGACTGACAGCCGACTCTAAACCCAGACTGACAGCCGACTCTGAACCGAGACTGACAGCCGACTCTGAACCGAGACTGACAGCCGACACGTATTTAACTCAACTCAGGCATTAAATTGGTATTAGTCAACCATAAAAACCGTGATTAAAATGCTTCGGGGTATTTTGAATGTGGGATATTTTTATAATGGTTTAATATCTTTCCCAAAATCTCTTTTAATGGTAAATATGATTAACTTATGTAATAGTTACATGCTGCAAGAAGATCTGCGGGCAGTCCAGACTTAGATTAGGTACGTACAAATAGGACATTATATTTCGATGCATTTTCCTTAGCCGTGTTCTTCGCATATGCCTAATGATTTTATGTGCAGCCTCTGAGTCCTATTGTTAACATGCAGTCGCATAATTCTTATCAACCGGCAGAATGAAGAGTCTAATCGAAAGCCTTACGTGCCGCACACTCAGCGTGATAATTCTTGCCCATTTTCAAATCAATTCCAAGCCGAACACAGCACATAAGCATGCTGTTTTAGCGGTGAAGTATTAACCATGCTGATAGCGGTGAAGTATTACCTGCCCACCACCTACTAAACAAACGAAACAGCGCCCCCCCCCCCCCCCTGCTGACTGCCTCACCTACGTTTGACCCCTGGCGTCGCCACTGCAATATGCATTATGCATGCTAACCATGTGGGACAGCAAATGGTAGCTGTCTGTTGTCCGGTCCCAACAGCTTCGCTGTCGTACTTCTACACTATGTTGAAACGTTCGGCTTCCAAATTATGTCACCTGCGCAAAACCAGAACCACGAACGAAAATGCATCAAGGCAGAAAATCTTCCCTCTTCTTGTCCGTACGTTCCTGCTCTGACTGGGTCATCGGTTCATCTCTTGAAGCAAACGTTTTTAGCCCTCTCCTCCCACCCCAAAGTCAGCTAGTTTGTACGATGTCCCAGAGAAAGGTCGTGGGACAAATTCGACATGACTATCAGTCTAGCGGAGACTGACAGCCGGCTCTGAACCGAGACTGACAGCCGACTCTGACCCGAGACTTACAGCCGGCTCTGAACCGAGGCTGACAGCCGACTCTGAACCGAGACTGACAGTCGACTCTGAACCGATAATGACAGCCGACTCTGAACCGAGACTGACAGCCGACTGTGAACCGAGACTGACAGCCGACTCTGACCCGAGACTGACAGTCGACTCTGAACCGAGACTGACAGCCGACTCTGAACCGAGACTGACAGCCGACTCTGAACCGAGACTGACACCCGACTCTGAACCGAGACTGACAGCCGACTCTGAACCGAGACTGACAGCCGACTCTGAACCGAGACTGACAGCCGGCTCTGAACCGAGACTGACAGCCGACTTTGAACCGAGACTGACAGCCGACTCTGAACCGAGACTGACAGCCGAATCTGAACCGAGACTGACAGCCGACTCTGAACCGAGACTGACAGCCGAATCTGAACCGAGACTGACAGCCGAATCTGAACCGAGAATGACAGCCGACTCTGAGCCGACTGCGTGCCTGGGAATGTTTAATTCGGGTGGCGCCCTTGCATGTCCACTGGTCACTACGCGCTGACCGTTGGACAATCCTCGTCAAATGCGGTGGCAGTAACGGTGCTGCTGTTCACATTGACCAACGAGCCTGAGACTGCGAGCCGTGAGCGTCGCCAAACGGCTGGGCGAAAGGGCGCCGGTCGCGGGCCGCTCTGCTGGCGGTGAGTGGGATATATAGACAGCACGTGCCGTTCGGACAGTATCAGTAGTGGGCACACCTCAGGCGGACCACTGACACAAACATGGTGAGTTCACCACGGCAGCTCGTCATTCAGGAGGCTCATGTGCGTCCGAGGCATGACAAGGGCAATGCATTTCATAAGGATTATCATGTAATCAATACATGTCACCCTTCTTTGAAAAAGACAAAGAAAATCTAGCAGACTAAAAGTACTACGATCTCTTATGTATTCGAAAATTTATCTATAAAATATCAATGACTTATATCCTAAGCCGTATTGCAACTAGGAGCTTTCCTTTAACATAATAATTTTGTACTCGGAAAAAATGTGAATCATGCAAAGTAATGCCGCTATCAGAGCAACTTTCTACTCTCTGCAGATGCTGCGATCGACGCTATTGCTGTGCCTGGCGGTGCTGTCCGGCTCGAAGGAAGTCGAGAAGCGGCAGACTGGCGGGTACGGCGCTCCTCCGGTGGCTGGCGGGTACGGCGCTCCTCCGGTGGCTGGCGGGTACGGCGCCCCTCTGGTGGCTGGCGGGTACGGCGCCCCTCCGGTGGCTGGCGAGTACGGTGCTCCTCCGGTGGCTGGCGGGTACGGCGCCCCTCTGGTGGCTGGCGAGTACGGTGCTCCTCCGGTGGCTGGCGGGTACGGCGCTCCTCCAGCGCCGGCGCCCAGCGGGTACGGCGCCAAGTGCCGCGACATCACGCGCTTCGAGCTGACCTGGACGAAGACGATGATCCCTCTGACCGTGTACAAAACGCAGACGCGCCAGCTGCCCACCACGCTGTACCAGTACGTGACGGCCACGGCGACGTTGCCGGTGACGGAGATAAAGCTGGTCACCACCAGCCAGTCGGTGCGGCCCGGCTACCAGGAGGACACGCGCATCTCGTACCGCACGCGCACCGTGGTGGTGCCGCAGGTGGAGTCCATCATCTCCACGCTGGTGCTGACCGAGGACGAGCACGTGACGGTGACGGAGACGGACACGCTGACGCAGACCCAGGTGCAGCGGTACTCGGTGCAGCTCACTTCCACCAGCGTGGTCAACGTGCCGCAGGTCAGGACGGCAACGGTGAACGCGGGGAGGGAGGGGTGAAATGGGTGTCCGTTGAGGGCGCGTTGAGACTGCAAAAACAGCATTCAAGAAGGGAATCATTTCAGTGGAGTCACGCTAACGTGTCCCATCGATGACGTCAGGCACAGTAGAATGTAGATCAGAATAGCATAAGCTCAGCCTCAAATCTCCCCTTCTCTTGATGTATTTTCCGCATGTGCAAAATAGGGTGATGTTCGAAGTTCACAACGAAAGTACCAAAACGTTTTTTTTTACTTTGCTGTTGTTCTGATGCGGTGATCAGATCATTATATTGCAAAGGAAGACATACAATCCGCAACTAATATATAGTAGGTGTGTATAGGCGACTCCAGCTTTAACACAGTCTGTGTTGCCACCAACGATCGGAACGTAGTATGCAGCATACCGTTTCTGGTAGCATCTCTCTCAATATATGGGGTTAAGCCATGATGTACCGTCATTAACCTGATACGTGCTGTATACTTTCAGATTATCACGTCCGTGTTGACGGCGTACCAGACCCAGTACCAGACGAAGTACGCCACGCAGCAGTACGACGTGGTGGCGACCAAGACGGTGAACGTGCCTCAGGTACAGTACATCACCAGCACCGTCACCAGGCAGCGGTACCAGACGGTGGCCGTCACCCGTACCCAGCAGCAGTACCACACCGTCACCAAGTGCCAGCAGCAGGCCGGCTACCAGCAGCGCTAATAGGTCAGCGCCGCGCCGCGAACGTCACTGCAACTGGCGCGCCACAGGCGTCACCGCCGCGCCACAGGACATCCCCACCGCCGCGCCGCGCAGTCGCGACCAGTGAGATGCCTCAGTTCAATGTTACATGACAAGCTCAGATGAAAACTAAGTCATTAGGTTAAGGCGCGCGAATTCCCATGCTGTGATATAATATATTGTGAGGTGCACTGTTGCCCAGAAGAGCGGTGCTGAAGTGGTGCCGCCGGCCGGACTGTACAGCACACCAGCACAGGGCAGGTCGGTACAGCACACCAGCACAGGTCAGGACTGTACAGCATATTAGCACAGTACAGGTCAGGACTGTACAGCACATTAGCACAGCACATGCCAGGATTGTACAGCACACCAGCACAGGCAAAGACTGTACAGCACACTAGCACAAAAATCAAAACCTCCTCTATATCTGTCGCCAGTTAAAGAAACGGAAGCAAACGTGGGCCGCCTACAGCACCAACGGTAGGATTAAAATTAGGATGGGAGAGAACCATCCTGCGAAGACCATCAGCAATGTTGCAGACCTGCAGGACCTCCTTGGCTCTGAGACCCAGGACCTCAGAGAAATCGCTGAGGCCTGCCGCAGCACCACGCCACGCTCCAGTGACCAGACCGCAGCGGGCGCTGCCGGGGGCCCGGGGGGATGTCGCCTCACGCCATCCCCCCAGCCGGACAGACGGCGAAACTCACGTTGGCCCCTCCACCATCAAAGGCCGTCGACAGCCGCCGCGACACGCCGGCCAGCCGCGCTAACCCATCCGTCAGCCGGCTGACACCCCCTGGTTAGCCGCCAGCCGGGGTGGGCCACGTGTGGTGACGACGGGACCGGCTACCAGGTGATTGACGGCCTCACACCAATAATCACAAGATTTAGCGTACTGTGGCCCGAGCTCAGCGTGGGAATGGAATGTGTGTTTACTATCCGCATTGTTGACCCAGGGGTCAGATCCCTTAATACTTTTAACGAGCTTTATAGCAATCTAAACTCATCCGTACGCCTAGTGCAAGACTGTGTATATAGTCTAGTGGTTATGAGGTATCTTTGAGAACGACAAATGCCTACCTCATTGTCCAGTGTATATTTGTCGCTCTGTTTTTAGCAACAACTGTCATGTTTATCGTCGTGCAAAAGCCATTGTTAGCACTGTCCGCCGCCGGCCACAGCGTCTTATGTCGGACCCGCTCACTGCCAAAGCTTCAACAAATCTCCCAGCAAAAAATATGACACTAGCTGCCATAAATATCAACTCTATTACTAGTCCGGGCCGCCTTGAGGAACTTTAATGTTTCGTTGATGACAACCATATAGATATATTAGCAGTCTCAGAGCTAAAGATTGACTCAACCGTGCACCCCAGTCTCTACTCCCTTAAGAAACTCCACCCACCCATAGTTAAGCCACGGACGAGGCGTGGGGGAGGCACGGGGATTTATGTAAGCAAATTATTGCCCTTTACCCGTATGAGTGACCTTGAGAATGACGAATTCGAAACAGTCTGGGTCAAAGCTAGAGTGAAAGACAAACTCATCATAATTTGTTCTACCTACCTCCCACCCCACACGCCTGCAGACAAGCAATCACGCTATCTTGACCAACTAACAGACAGTGTCACGCAGGCTCACGCGCATTCACCAGAGTTGGTGGCAATAATGGGGGACCTGAATGGGGGCAACTGCTGGCTACCACCAGATGCACCCCGGCATTCGCCAGTCAATCCCTTTGAAGGCAAACTAAAAAGTACGTTCGAGGCACTGGGCCTGACTCAGCTCATCAATACAGCGACCCGCATCCAAGACGGCACCTACAACATACGTGATCTAATATTTATTGACTCGCCAGACGTTGTCACAAGCTCAGGGATACTTTCATCTTTTTCTAACTTGGATCACTTCCCAATTTACGCCACTCTTTCGTTCAATTTCTCTGTCATGAAGCACAAGAATTTAGCGCAAGTATGGGACTACAGAAACGCTGACATCGACTCACTAGTAGACATCCTCTCACAGACCGACTGGAACGCAATCACCGATAAAGATGTGGACGGGGCTACCGAAGCTCTCACGGATGCACTCCGTGACGCGGCAATCCACTGCATCCCAATCAAAGAAGTGCGAATTCGACAGGATAAACTTTGGGTAACAGCTGAGCTTCGACGCCACATTCGTAAAAGGGATCGACTTTTCAAACTCGCTCGCACCAGGCAAACAGAATATGACTGGGCCCGCTGGCGAACTCAACGCAATCTGGTGACCAGCACTAACCGGAAGTTGAAAAAAGAACATATGAACCACAAAGTAAATCTTCTCCTTGAAAACAAAAAAGACCCATTTAAATATCACACTATTCTAAAAAAATATTACCGGATTCAGGCCAGACACTACGATACCCCCACTCATAGCTGAGGACGGAGTGATCATTAATGATAATCACCTAAAGGCTGAAGCATTAAATTCGTATTTCTGTGCCCAAACCAATATCCACCTAACCACATCGCATCATGTACACCTCAGCGATTACGAAAACACCCAGCCTGAAACGCCACACCACCTTGCCACCATTGTGTTCACTCCATACGAGGTACTCAACGTAATAAACGGCCTTGATGCCTCCAAATCATGCAGACCAGACAAGGTACCGACACGACTCCTGAAAATGACGGCTATTTATATTGCCGAACCGCTGGCGAAAATTTTCAACAAATCCCTTGCTACGGGGAAGTATCCAAGTCTCTGGAAAAGGGCCAATGTTAAACCAGTGTTTAAGAGAAAGGGGTCGCCATCAGATTTGAAAAACTACAGGCCCATTAGCCTGCTACCATGCTTATCAAAAATCCTCGAAAAACTCGTCTTCAAAATATTTTATGAACACATTACAACACATCATCTTCTCACTGACAATCAGAGTGGCTATCGGCCGGGCCACAGTACCCAGGTCCAGCTTGTCTACCTCACGGATAAGCTCTACAAATCACTCGACCAATCAGAAGGCTTCACAATTGTCTACCTAGACATTTCCAGATACTTCGAGAAAATTTGGCATAACGGCCTACTGGCAAAATGTAAATCTGAGTTTGGGATCAGGGGCCAAGTGCTCTGTTGGTTAAAATCTTATCTTGACGGTCGAAGCCAGCTAGTACAGGTTGGCATTGAACAGTCTCTTCCATTAACCCTGAAGGCCGGAGTACCACAGGGCTCGGTTCTGGGCCCATTGCTTGCCATTATGTACCTGAACGGGCTCAGTAACATCACGTCAAATCACATGCTGCACTTTGCTGACGACAGCTCCCTCCACTGCTCTCATACGCCTGGTAACTTACGTGCCAAAGAGCTTGAATTACAGGACGACCTGAATGCTATACACAACTATGGTAGCAAGTGGGCGATAACATTTAATGCAAATAAAACAGCACAGCAGACCTTCTCGAACCGAAGGAACGCTAGAGCTTCCACACTTACCTTCGGAGGCCAGCTGATTTGCCCTACCAATGAACACAAGCACCTTGGCCTAACATTTTCGTCCGATCTAAAATTCAAGCATCACGTGAATGAAACACTGCTGAAATTCAACCGAGCGCTGAGCCCACTTTATAAAATCGCGCCGTACATCCCGCGAAACGTGTTGCTTCAAATATACACCGTATACGTACAACCCCACCTCGAATATTGCAGCGCTGTATATGACGAAAACTTGACCACGTTTGACAGCAAACGATTAGAAAAAGCCCAAAACCGGGCTGCCAGGCTTATCACCGGCACGTTCCGCCGCACACCAGTCGATGGTCTTAGGAAGGAGCTGGGGTGGAGTAGTGTGGCCGACCGACGCCGAACGCATCGGCTCCTGCTTTTCCACAAGTTAGTATATGACCCTACAATTCCCGAATTCATCAAAGCCATAGTCCCAAATGCCAGAGAAACTGTCGCATGTAGGCCGCTACGCAATACAAACGATCATTCGATCACACAACCCATCTCACGTACCGCCGCCTACTCCCACTCATTTATACCCAGCACCACACAAACCTGGAATGAATTGCCATCAGAATACCGCCTTCCCGACAGCCATATGAACTTCAGAAATAGTATTATGCGTTTAATGAGTCCCGTAAAGCCAAGCCCCTTCAACTCATATGGCTCTAAAAGAGGCAACACTTTGCACACGAGAATCAGACTGAAGACTTCCTCCCTCAACGCCCATAGGTTTTATATCGGCTAGGCTACATCGCCGGAGTGCATGTGCGGCCACAGAAGAGAGGACACTGATCATTACCTACTACGTTGTCCACGGTATGCGGACCCCAGGGACGAACTTTTCCAGACCCTGAGTCTCCTCTTGAATCAGGACTTTGACAATCTGTCAGCGACCAACCAAACCGAAATACTCTTAAACGGGCCACAGGGCAAAGGAAATATCGCTATGCGTGTGGCCATCGCCCTTCAAAACTTTTGCTTCAAAACCCATAGATTTAAATAGTTTCTCACATTCGATTCTCAGAGGGAGACAGTATAGTCAAAACATCCAACTTGGAGCGGCTAGGCACAGAGCGGGCCACGGCATGTGACGCCAGTGGCTGTGCGGTCAGCATCAGTTAACTGTTCACCATGACGAATAGGTAGCTAGGTACCTATCTGTGTATATATTGAATTATCTTGTGACTTTTCTTCCGATGTATTTAGTAGTGTGTGCCGATCAGAGCGAATGCATAGTGAGTAGGAGTTTAATTTTGATTAGGAAGTGTGAGCTAGCGAGTTAGTTTGTACTTGACATATTGTAGAGTAGAGTGTGAGCTTATTGTAATAGACCACATGAGTGACCTGAGAATAGAGTGCAGACTTATGCACTTGTCGGTAGCGAGCGGCGCCTGATTTAAGTGCCTGTGAGCGCTTGTGCGCCAATCGCAAACATGTACGTCCGATGTGTAAAGCGAAAATGAAATAAAAAATGTATCTCTCTCTCTCTCTCACAGGTCAGGACTGCACGTACAGCACACTGCAGGGCTCGTCACGACTACTGCAGTTAACCAGCATGATATTGACACTCAAACTATGACGGCACGGTGAATGCGACCCCTCTAACCCTCGCTACACGCGTCCGCTTGTTGTGCTGCAAGTTGTTCGTTTATGCGAATGAAGTGTAAATGCTCTGGCCGAATGAATTGTAGATAGCGATGGAGCACGACCAATACGAGCTAGTTACGTATTCACAAAGTCGGATCACCGGCACCCAAAGGATGCATTAACATGCATGTAAGGGACATAACGACGTTGTTAGTTCGTATCACATTAACGTTCAACTATACTGCAAACAGGAGGAGTCGAATACATACCTGCTAAGCATCAGTTTGGCAATGGAGAGCGTGAGGCTTGTTTAATGTAGATAGCCTTAGGCATTGCGCTGGCGAAGCGACATCAATCTGCTTCCTTCTGTGTATCAATAAATACCAGGTACGCTCCCCCTGGTCGTCAGGCAACTCGTGATGAAGGTCAATGGCCAGTAACGATACTTTGGGCTAATGCAGGCCGCAACATATCGAATGCATCGAGCTGTTGTGTCATGCTGGTGAGAAAGCGTCAGTAACATTGTTCATTATACGCTAATTCATGTTAAAGCGTAATCTAACGTTATGCACCTAATTACGAGCGAGCGCTTCGCGCTCGCTCGTCTTTCCGTAGTATATGGGGAAAATCTGAATACCAGTAAGGCACCGTAGTTGGCGATGAACAAGCGAGCGCGAAGGAAATGTATGGGGAATTTCAACTCGGTCGGGCAAGAAGTTTCTGAGATACAAAAATGGTGCGCACGTGCGCATGTGCAGTGGCACCCACCTTTGACTTGTGGGAAAGTGGGAGCTGAGAAGTCCCTAACCACACACCAAATTTGAACACAATCGGCTCAGCCGTTCCTGAGATATAGAATAGGGGTGTGCACGTGCGCACGTGCACGTGCGCACCCCACCCCTGAGTTGTGTGAAAGTGGGGGCTGAGGGGTTCCTAACCACACACAAAATGTGTACATAATCTGCCCAGCTGTGGCGGAGTTATTGCGAGAAAATACTTTTCAACACCCCTCACGTGAACCGAGACTGACAGCTGACTCTGAACCGAGACTGACAGCCGACACGTATTTAACTCAACTCAGGCGTTAAATTGGTATTAGTCAACCTTAAAACCGTGATTAAAATGCTTCGGGGTATTTTGAATGTGGGATATTTTTCTAATGGTTTAATATCTTTTCCAAAATCTCTTTTAATGGTAAATATGATTAATTTATGTAATAGTTACATGCTGCAAGAAGATCTGCGGGCAGTCCAGACTTAGATTAGGTACGTACAAATAGGACATTATATTTCGATGCATTTTTCTTAGCCGTGTTCTTCGCATATGTCTAATGATTGTATGTGCAGGCTCTGAGTCCTATTAATAGCATGCAGTCGCACAATGCTTATCAACCGGCAGAATGAAGATTCGAATCGAAAACCTTACGTGCCGCACACTCAGCGTGATAATTCTTGCCCATTTTCAAATCAATTCCAAGCCGAACACAGCACATAAGCATGCTGTTTTAGCGGTGAAGTATTAACCATGCTGATAGCGGTGAAGTATTACCTGCCCACCAACTACTAAAAAACGAAACAGCGCCCCCCCCCCCCCTCCTGACTTCCTCACCTACGTTTGACCCCTGGCGTCGCCACTGCAATATGCATTATGCATGCTAACCATGTGGGACAGCAAATGGTAGCTGTCTGTTGTTCGGTCCCAACAGCTTCGCTGTCGTACTTCTACGCTTTGTTGAAACATTCGGCTTCCAAATTATGTCACCTGCGCAAAACCAGAACCACGAACGAAAATGTATCAGGGCAGAAAATCTGCCCTCTTCTTGTCCGTACGTTTCTGCTATGACTGTGTCATCGGTTCATCTCTTGAAGCAAACGTTTTTAGCCCTCTCCTCCCGCCCCAAAGTCAGCTAGTCTTTACGATGTCCCAGAGAAAGGTAGTGGGACAAATTCGACATGACTATCACTCTAGCGGAGACTGACAGCCGACTCTGAACCGAGACTGACAGCCGACTATGAACCGAGACTGACAGCCGACTCTGAACCGAGACTGACAGCCGACTCTGAACCGAGACTGACAGCCGGCTCTGAACCGAGACTGACAGCCGACTCTGAACAGAGACTGACAGCCGACTCTGAACCGAGACTGACAGCCGACTCTGAACCGAGACTGACAGCCGACTCTGAACCGAGACTGACAGCCGACTCTGAACCGTGAAGCATCTAACACTTGAGCTGCACCTCGTGACGGTGCGGCATCTGTGACGGCTCCATCGTGCGTCGGACAGGGCAGGAAGGTGACCCGAGCCGCTGTCTGACGGGCGTTGTGCTGAGACGTAATAGACAAGGGTTCAAGTAGCTCGATGGCGGTTTCGGGGGTGGTCACGGGAGAAGCAGAATAGCGGGGGAGATCATACAGGGAGCGAGCACGCGGGCAGCAGTGTTTGATACAAAAATCCAAACCAGCCAAGCAGAGCAAGCCGACGATGATAATGAGTGTCCACGTTATAGAGAACGAAGCGGGGCTAGCATCATGTACAAGTTGGGGTGGTAACGATTCAACTTTGTTGAAGTAATCGTCTGCTGCCATGCTGTCAATGTGTAGCGGGGGTAGCGCAGTGAGGTTAGTGCGGGCAGGTTCACGAATAGCAGCGATTCAGTGAGGACGCCAAATGGGAATATCGGCGGTCGCGTTGATAGTGAGGCTCGTAGGGTTGAAAGCAGGAAGTTCCAAATGAGTTTCGCTGGCATAGTAAGGCGGAAGGTAGATGGAGTCACCAGAGGCAGAGCATTCGATATCCAATGAAATGATATCGACTGCCTTTGTGATGGTACGAGTGATGCTCTTTTGGGGACAGACGACGGTTAGTCGTGAAGGGGGCTTAGAGACGAGAAGCCACGACCCTTTGGTAAGGTAGTAGGCTTTCGGAGCATTGTTGGTCGGTCGGATGACTGGAGCACAGAAGTTAGTGATTCCGGTGTTGTCATGCCGAAATAGGGAGACGATACAGGAGGCGGCACCAGACATGGCATATGCTGGTTCGTGAAGTTGGCAGAAGGGCTGTTTGGCGAGGATGCAGGCTTCCATTTCTGAGTCATCAGGTTGGATGTACTGTTGATGGTTCTCAGATACGATCAAGAAGCGGGGTTCGCTAGGAATGTACGTTAGGGACACATTGTTGCCATGATGTAGTACCTGGTAATGGAAGAAGCGGTAGACGGCAAAGACATGTAAAGTATGGAGCAGTAGGACGTAAAACAAGACGTGGTAGTTGTCACCGTCTCGGATTAGCTTCGTTTTGGCGATGCGAACGTACTCAGTGATTTGATCTAGCGGGAACGGTAGTGCAAAGTTAGTTGGGAGAGCTTTGTTGATCCTGCTCAGGAGACGTCCGAGGTCACGCGAGCTGATCAGATCAGCATGAAGAATGCCGACGTGGGCCAGTGCCAATTTGTCTGAGAGGGAAGCGAGTGTCGAGTAGAGACGATGAACGCTTCGCGTCACCTGATGGATATTCTCTGAAAGGTCTGCAATATGCAGTGCTATTGTAAGGGTTTCGCCGTTTCTGCGAGTTAGGCCCATGAGCCGGTAATGCGAGTTCGTCATTGACTTAATCGCATCGCAGAGTGATCGGTGGGTCTTACGATTTTGAACCGTGGCAACTCGTGCAGAGTTTAGGACGGTGAGCGTTACGTTGAAGGCGTGTGCCATAGCAACTTATTTGACGTTAATGAGTTTTACGTTCGCGGTCAGATGAGAGATTTCGTTTTCTGTAGCCGTGCCAAACAGAGAGGACATGACATTGCCGATACCATCAATCAAACCGCGCTTCGTGCGCTTTGTCCGGTTTGACTGTTGGATGAGCCGGCCATCGCTTGGAACGGTAAAAAGGTTACTGAACGTGGCAAGGATTTCTGTCTCCTCGTGTCCGAGCTGTTTGATGGATTTTGCCAGGCGGCGGACAGATACGGCTAGCACGACTTGGTTTGGATCTGACTCATTCGGACTTAAGTGGCTGCGGCCGAGGGAGAGGACCGTATGCGTAAGCAGGTTAGTTGCGTCTTTGATTTCTCTGAACTGCTGGCGGTAAGGAGACATGCTGCCGGAGAGGGTAACAGCCCAAGAGCTGTAGCTGGGGTACGTTTTGCCCATCGGGATAAACAAATGTCCCAGATCAGTAGGGGGTGTGACGGATGCATGTAGCATCGTCAGGAGCCATCCAATTACTTGTCCCGTTATTAGCCTCATTGTTTGCACTGACGTATGTGTGTGTGTCCTGAAACACAACAACAAATTCGATATCATACTGCGCCTGGGAATATAATATCCAAGGCCGAAATGACAAGACTAAAGATTTTTGGTAGCCAATCTGATGAAACACTTCGCTGTGCGTGGTTCATGCTTTCAACTGATTGCTGTGGAACAATAACATTTGGACCGTTTATATCAATGTCTAAACAGTCAGAGTCAGATTTGACCTTATTTCTTTTGTCTGTCTCACGCTCGTCGGAACTGTCGCGTGGTCGTTTTCGTACGAATGGTTGATCAGTTTCCATATACCTGTACCCTTCGAGAGGCTCGACATGACCTGCAGCGGCATCCACTGGACCTTGCGATCGAAGATTGTACCTGGGCAGCCTCTGTGGTAGCGGTGATGACGGTCCATGCTCTCCACTATCCGGTGATGGTGGGGAGATACCTATGGGGTCATCTGGTGCTACTGAAGGGTTTTCAAGGGTTTGATTGTTGTCCTCACCTTGCAGTTCCGTGGCGTTCCTTTCATCATCTGAGTTAGCATCATCTGAAACAGCTGGTCTTTCGTCACTTACCTCTGCGTCTGCTGTGCTATCCTCTGTTGCCGGCTCTGGTTCCTCGGCTATGGGAGTGGACGGTGGTTCGAAGGTCGAATACCAAAGTCGATCACCGACAGGTAGTCGAGCGGCACGGAGAGGCTGATTGCGCAGAGGTGGGTCTTCTGAACGAACACCTACCTGAACAGGGCGTCTGACGGTGTCGTACGTCCTGTCCCAGACATCTCCTTCTTCTCTGAAGCGAAGATTTTCGGAATGAACTATTTTTGTCTTACCGGTTTTCATGTTTTTGATGCAGTAGTTTTCCTCACCTTGCTTGGAAACTATGCGGAAGTAGTTTTTCCAATGAAGTGTAAATTTAGAAGAGTCACCTGGTTGAATTGAGGGATCAAAATAGAATACCAAGTCACCTGGGTTGAAGTTTGATGGCGTGGCATTTTGTGCTATCAATGCTTTGTTGCGATCTCGAGATTCCTGCATGTTTTGGACGACCTGTGTATATGCGTTATGTAGGTGCTCAAACATAACTGGCACGTAATCTTCACCGGTGTAATGAAGACGGGGTTGTAGCAACGTGTCTACAGGTAGAACAGTGTCTCGCCCGTACATGATAAAATATGGTGAGTACTTGGTTGACTCATTTTTGCTCATGCGATATGCTCCCAAACAAGGTTGGAGAATTTGATCCCACTGAGTTTGGTTCTCGCTAATTTGTTTTTGAATCATTTCGTTCATACATCTGTGGAAACGTTCCGTTTTTCCGTTTGATTGAGGGTGATAGCTCGAAGTGCGTACTCTGGAAATGCCTAATTCTTTGTTCACTATGTTCAAAAGAGAATTGCAGTATTCTGTACCTTGATCACTGATAATAGTTCTGGGACAGCCATGGCGAGGAATGAATTCATCGAGAAGGATTTTTGCTATTGTAGCTGCTGATTTGTCCGGAATGGCCCAGGTTTCTGGCCATCCACTGAAGTGATCTACAATGGTACAAACGTATTTGTCTCCGCTTGCCGAAATAGGGAATGGGCCGCACGTATCAATGCCTACAATTTCCATTGGGGCTGAGGGCATGGGCATGTCCTGCATGGGACGTCTTTCTCTGCGCAACTTCTTTCTGTTGCAGATTTCACACGTTTGAACATACTGCATGATATCTTTCAGCATATTTGGCCAGAAATATGCTTTCACCACTTTGTCGGTCGTTTTCTCTATTCCCAAATGTCCTCCGAGATATCCGTCGTGAGCACCTTGTAACAAGATTTTCCGGAAGGAGAGCGGTAACACAAGTTGCATTTTAGTGTGTGGTCGAGTTTTTGTTCCTTTCTCTATGTGATACAAGAGATCGTTTTCTAAGCAATATTTTGATGTGATTTGCGGGTTTTCCGCCTTGAATTCTGAAATGATTTGACCAATTTCTCCATCAGCGTTTTGAGCTTCTCTTAAACTAGCAGTGTCGAAAGAATGATAATCTATTGGATCGGGGGTTTGTTGATCGCAAGGGTCTTCTTGAACGTCCATTGCGTTGTCTATTACATTAAAGTTGGTAAGACCGATTGCGTTAATGTCTGTGCTGTCACCTGTCCAATCAAGATGCTCGTTGTCTGTCAGATCCTCAGCGGCTGACGTGTTGTGCAAACGGGATAGCATATCTGCTGCGATATTTTTGGGGCCTGATATGTATTCTATGTGACATCCGTATTCTCCCAAAATGATGGCCCAACGTTGGATGCGTGGATTTTTCATTTCACTCGTGAACAAGTGTTTGAGGGGTTTGTGGTCAGTAAAAACTGTGATATCTGTTCCGATAACTATAGGTCTGAGTTTCTCCAAACTATAAATGATGGCGAACGCTTCGCGTTCTATAGTCGGCCATTTCATCTTCTGATCTGAGAATTGATGTGATATGTACTGTATCACTCGGTTTTGACCTTCGTGCTCCTGCATCAAAACGGCACCTAAAGCATACTGTGAGGCGTCTGTATATAGTTTGAATGGTTTTGAGATGTCGGGAAATGCTAGAATGGGCGCCTCAAGTAGTGACTGTTTCAATGTTTCGAAAGCGCCTTGCGCTTCCGGTGTCCATTGAAACTTGGCATGTTTTCTTGTCAGTGCGTTGAGGGAGGGGTCTTGCAATTTTACTAAAGTTCGGAACATACTTGCGATAGTAGGACGCCATACCAATAAAACTTCGCACGTCTCTGACCGTTCTTGGCGGTTCCATGTTTTTGACCGCTACGACTTTCCGAGGGTCAACTGAAACACCATCATTTGAAATGATGTGACCTAGGTAATTTAGTTCTTTTCTGATGAATTCACACTTTGATATTTTAAGTTTCAGATTTGCCTTGCGTAGCCTTTCGAACACTTCGCCGAGGTGTTTGATATGGTCCTCAAAGGTCTCACTGAACACAATTATGTCATCAACAAATGCTAAGGCACAATGACGCACGTCACCAAGTACAGCATTCATGCAATTTTGGAACACACTTGGGCTACCACTCAGGCCGAATGGCATACGGGTACATTCGAAAACGCCTGCGGCGGTGCCAAAGGCGGTCTTCTCTTTGTCTTCTTCCCTAATGGGAATTTGCCAAAAACCTTGCTTCATATCTAAACAGGTCCGAAATTTAGATTTTCCGAGTGCGAAAAAGATGTCTGCTGAAGGAATACTAGCTGCTGGACGGATTGTAATGGCGTTTAATTTTCTAAAGTCAATACAAAGTCTAATTGAACCATCTTTCTTTGGTACTAAAATGACTGGTGACATCCAAGGCGAATTGCTCCGTCGAATGATATTAGCCGCTAGCATTTCTTGAACTTGTTTTTCTAATGCGTCTCTGTACGCAAGAGGTGGGCGACGTGGGTTCTGATAAGTAGGCGGGTGGTCTTGTGTGTTAATTCTCATTTCAGTGACATTCGTTGTAGTCAATTCTCTATCATTCTGCACAAAAATGTCCATATGTTTCGTAATACATTCTGTCAACTTCTGTCGCTGGTCCTCAGGCACGTGATCTAAATTAAATGTTAAAAGCTTGTCTGATGGACAATTGCTGGTTTGCTCTTTTTCCTCCTGTTGTACCGATGAAACATTCGAGCTTAGCTCTTCGTCTCTGATAGTAATGGCTACACCCAAAACTTGACCTTTTCGAAAATGTAAGTAGCGACCCGTTTCGTTCACGACTGCCCATAGAATGTGTCTGTTTTTAGACAATTTCACGACTGCGTTTGGCAGTAGAACGCCTGGTTCATCCTGAAAGCAAGGTGACGATGGAAGTTGTGAGACTACAAAATTTTCGCCAGGGTGCTTTTTCTTTGAGATAAAGCACTTCAGTTGCATGTCCGAACGGGGGAAGATGTCTACATCCTCCGCTAGTTTCACCAAGTTGACTTCTTTCTTTTCATTTCTCGATTTATGTTGTAATGGATAAACTGCTCTCCCGATAATCAGAGTCTGATGTTCAAAATTTAAAAGAGCTTTCCGAGAGTTCAGAAAGTCTATGCCCAAAATCATGTCATGCTTGAAATCAGATACCATGATGAAGTCGTGGTACATACGCACTTTTCCCAGCGTAATGCGAATTCTGACGGTTTTGGTTGCTGATGATGTCCTGTGGCTGAAATCAAAGTGACCTTTTTTGAAGACTGAGATGGTTTGACTAGTTGGGGATCTAGGAGTTTTACAAATTCTTCGCTAACCAGTGAAAGTTGCGAGCCTGTGTCTAAAAGAGTGCGAAATGGATGTGTTCCGATAGTTATGTCAATGTACGGACATTTTTCACTTACCGTCAAAACATGCGCTGTTTCCGGGGCTTCATCTGTCGGTGCGGTGTGAGGCCTACCTAGTTTCCCTGCTGCTGGGACTGTTGCTGTGCCGTACTAGGCCTACCTGTTCTCTGGTCGGTCAGGTGAGCCGGGTAATAAGGCGGTCGTGAGGCAGCCGGTTTTTTACGGCACACGCGCTGAACGTGACCGGGGATCCCGCAGTAGAAACATATTGGCCTGTTGTCCGGAGTCCACTGGTACGTCTGTGAATTGTTGCTCCTATGGGGCACGTTCTGCTGAGGAGGATGTTGTCCTTGCTGCTGCGGGACCTGTTGGAATTGTTGCGGCTGCTGTGCAGGGCGCTGTGGGTACCTGTTGGCGCGGGGGTCGGGATGTCTGTACTGCTGAGCTTGTTGAGGCTGTACCTGAAAGTTTTCACGCTGTACCAGAATTTTCAGCAGGTCCTTGACTTCACCTATATCTTAAATTTGTTCAGATACCGCACTGCAGTCCATGGCTTCGCCTCTCGAGTGGTTAGTGTACATGGATAGTTCTGTCATGAGTTTTGTCTGGTCCATAGCGATTCGGTACGCTTCAATGAAAGTCTTTGGTCGTCTGGTAGCAATACGTTCCTGAAGTTTTCTGTCAAGAATACCATTGATGAAGGCTTTTGTGAGCGTCTCCGTTACGTTCGACTCGTCTATCTTTGCTTTGTATGCCTGTTTGGCCAAAGTTTTAAGTCTTTCAGCGTACTGGGAGATCGTCTCTGTTGGTCGTTGCGTCAGGGTCATGAGTTTCTGTTTTGCCATGTCGGCGTCGTCAAGGTGATGATACCGTTCGAGCATGAGGGTTTTCAAATGATGCCAAGAATTCAGGGAAGCAGCGATTTCGTGATAATATTCGAGAGCAGATCCTCTGAGGAGCTGTGATGCAGCCCATAGGGTCTGCTTCTCATCCTGGTCCACTTCCAAATGAATGTTGCCCACTTCAGCAATCCAATTGATGAACTGATCAGGTTGGAGTCCATCAAAATGACTTTTGGTGCGTTGAGCTCCGATCGAATGAACTAATGTTAGTTGATTTCCCAGGGCGTTCACACATTTGATAATTTTATCAGCGTCTGATGCCGCAAACAATGGAGCGTCCGGGTTGTGAGCCATGTTGAAAGATTTTACCAGTCAAAGATAATGATATAAAAAAAGGAGTTCCAGTACCTTGTTAATGCCGGGGAGGGACGGGGCCAGTCGCGGTTGCTCCCTTAGCTGGTGTGTGGTGAACGTCCCAGCTGTCGGTTGGGGCGCCATCAGGTTCGTCCCAGTCGCTGTCTTGTGACAGCTGGTTCGTGGCGGTGCACCGAGGGGGCGCAGCGTCACCGAGCTGTGTACGGCTGCACACAGCTGTGTTGTCCCAGGAGGAGTCAGCTGGCTGGCAGGTGCAGTCGGACGTCAGCGACGGTTGAGGTGACGTTGCGGCAACCGTCTGCTTCTGGAGTGGTTGCACCAGCTTGGACGGGCTGACTACTGGAGCGTCCCGAGATTTTATAGCAGCGACGGACCACGGGTTGATTGAGCGTGCGTTCAGCAGCGTCTCGCGTACTGACGTGGCACGCTGCTCGGCGATGGAGCGGGGGCTGACAATTGGGTGGCCGCGGCGCGATGGCAGTGTGCCGTGTTTGCAGGCAGTAGCCGCCTGCTGCGTCCGTAGGAGTCGGTGACGGCTCTTGGTCAGGCCGATGTAATTGAGGCCGGTTCCCAACAGACCACAGCAGCGATAGAGGCAGAGCGCGCAGGAACAGCGGTGGAAGTTGGCAGTAGAAGTAGTGCAAAGATCGCAATTGCAGAGGTGGCAGAGGCCGCAGTCCTGGCAGAAATATGCCTTGCTGTCAGCGTGACAGGGGCACTGATGTGGAAGGCTGCGTTGGAAAATGTAGTCGCGATGGTAGCGGCAGAGTCGGTGAGAAATGTCTGAGAGGCTGACTCTCAGAGCACTGACAGAGCCTATCAGCTCCCAGCAGAGGCAGTCACCGTGCGCGAGAGAGTCGAGCTCGGAAGGCGTGAAAGTCTTGGAGTCGGTGTTGCAGGGTTCAATCGGTATGTCTGTTGTTATCTTAAAACCGGAAGAAGTCACGGAGAACATCGGCTTCGATCCGGGTCACGGCACCAATGTAGCACGGCCGGTTTCTCTGTGTCCCGTGGGACGCGGCCGGCCAGAAGAATAGAGATGGAGTAGCGTAACCGATGATATTTGCCGTGATAGTCGAACAGGTGAGAGGCAGCAGTAGACAGGCGAGACGGCAGTGTGGTAGCGCACCACAAGACCGCGAGAGCGCAAGTCACAGGAGCAGGCGAGAGCAGTCCGGCGTCCGAGACCCCGGGTCGAACTCTGCTCATCTCACGACCGTACACACCGTTCACAGTTTGCTACACCTAGTTTATATTATGCTAACTACTACTATTGGCCAGCGGGTCCGTTCGCCTCAGGCTGCTACTCTCCTAATTTGTGGCACAGTTCTGTTGGAGCTCTGGGATTCGTCGTTGGTCGGGGCTAGCACGCGTATAGCTACTGGGCCGTATATGGTAAGGAATGCGGTGCCGGATGGTGAAGCGGTGGCGTCGGTAGTGATCAAAGGAATATGAGTATAAGGCGCCTGGTGTCTAAGCTGACGGGGCACAGGCGTTTAAGCGACAGGGCGGAGTTCAATGGAGGCTCATTTGGCTGGCGTGTCGGATGGACGGGCGGCGCAGTGAGCTCTCGGACGCCGGACTGCTCTCGCCTGCTCCTGTGACTTGTGCTCTCGCGGTCTTGTGGTGCGCTACCACACTGCCGTCTCGCCTGTCTACTGCTGCCTCTCACCTGTTCGACTATCACGGCAAATATCATCGGTTACGCTACTCCATCTTTATTCTTCTGGCCGGCCGCGTCCCACGGGACACAGAGAAGCCGGCCGTGCTACAACCGAGACTGACAGCCGACTCTGAACCGAGACTGACAGCCGACTCTGAATCGAGATTGACAGCCGGCTCTGAACCGAGACTGACAGCCGACTCTGAACCAAAACTGACAGCCGACTCTGCACCGAGACTGACAGCCGACTCTGAACCGAGACTGACAGCCGACTCTGAACCGAGACTGACAGCCGACTCTGAACCGAGACTGACAGCCGACTCTGAACCGAAACTGCCAGCCGACTCTGAACCGAGACTGACAGCCGACTCTGAACCGAGACTGACAGCCGGCTCTGAACCGAGGCTGACAGCCGACTCTGAACCGAGACTGACAGTCGACTCTGAACCGATAATGACAGCCGACTCTGAACCGAGACTGACAGCCGACTGTGAACCGAGACTGACAGCCGACTCTGAACCGAGACTGACAGTCGACTCTGAACCGAGACTGACAGCCGACTCTGAACCGAGACTGACAGCCGACTCTGAACCGAGACTGACAGCCGACTCTGAACCGAGACTGACAGCCGACTCTGAACCGAGACTAACAGCCGACTCTGAACCGAGACTGACAGCCGACTCTGAACCGAGACTGACAGCCGACTCTGACCCGAGACTGAGAGCCGACTCTGAACAGAGACTGACAGCCGACTCTGAACCGAGACTGACAGCCGAATCTGAACAGAGACTGACAGCCGACTCTGAACCGAAACTGACAGCCGACTCTGAACCGAGACTGACAGCCGACTCTGAACCGAGACTGACAGCCGACTCTGAACCGAGACTGACAGCCGAATCTGAACCGAGACTGACAGCCGACTCTGAACCGGGACTGACAGCCGACTCTGAACCGACTGCGTGCCGGGGAATGTTTAATTCGGGTGGCGCCCTTGCATGTCCACTGGCCACTACGCGCTGACCGTTGGACAATCCTCGTCAAATGCGGTGGCAGTAACGGTGCTGCTGTTCACATTGACCAACGAGCCTGAGACTGCGAGCCGCGAGCGTCGCCAAACGGCTGGGCGAAAGGGCGCCGGACGCGGGCCGCTCTGCTGGCGGTGAGTGGGATATATAGGCAGCACGTGTCGTTCGGACAGTATCAGTAGTGAGCACACCACAGGCGGACCACTGACACAAACATGGTGAGATCACCACGGCAGCTCGTCATTCAGGAGGCTCATGTGCGTCCGAGGCATGACAAGGGCAGTGCATTTGATAAGGATGATCATGTAATCAATACATGTCACCCTTCTTTGAAAAAGACAAAGAAAATCTAGCAGCCTAAAAGTACTACGATCTCTTCTGTATTCGAAAATTTATCTATAAAATATCAATGATTTATATCCTAAGCCGTATTGCACCTAGGAGCTTTCCTTTAACATAATAATTTTGTACTCGGAAAAAATGTGAATCATGCAAAGTAATGCCGCTATCAGAGCAACTTTCTACTCTCTGCAGATGCTGCGATCGACGCTATTGCTGTGCCTGGCGGTGCTGTCCGGCTCGAAGGAAGTCGAGAAGCGGCAGGCTGGCGGGTACGGCGCTCCTCCGGTGGCTGGCGGGTACGGCGCTCCTCCGGTGGCGGGCGGGTACGGCGCCCCTCCGGTGGCTGGCGGGTACGGCGCTCCTCCGGTGGCTGGCGGGTACGGCGCCCCTCCGGTGGCTGGCGAGTGCGGTGCTCCTCCGGTGGCTGGCGGGTACGGCGCTCCTCCAGCGCCGTCGCCCAGCGGGTACGGCGCCAAGTGCCGCGACATCACGCGCTTCGAGCTGACCTGGACGAAGACGGTGATCCCTCTGACCGTGTACGACACGCAGACGCGCCAGCTGCCCACCACGCTGTACCAGTACGTGACGGCCACGGCGACGGTGCCGGTGACGGAGATAAAGCTGGTCACCACCAGCCAGTCGGTGCGGCCCGGCTACCAGGAGGACACGCGCATCTCGTACCGCACGCGCACCGTGGTGGTGCCGCAGGTGGAGTCCATCGTCTCCACGCTGGTGCTGACCGAGGACGAGCACGTGACGGTGAAGGAGACGGACACGCTGACGCAGACCCAGGTGCAGCGGTACTCGGTGCAGGTCACCTCCACCAGCGTGGTCAACGTGCCGCAGGTCAGGACGGCAACGGTGAACGCGGGGAGGGAGGGGTGAAGTGGGGGTCCGTTGAGGGCGCGTAGAGTATAGACTGCAAAAAACACCATTCAAGAAGAGGGTCATTTCAGTGGAGTCACGCTAACGTGTCCCATCGATGACGTCAGGCACAGTAGAATGTAGATCAAAATAGCATAAGCTCAGCCTCAGATCTCTCTTTTTATTGATGTAGTTTTCCGCATGTGCAAAATAGGGTGATGTTCGAAGTTCACAACGCAAGTACCAAAACGTTTTTGACTTCGCTGTTGTTCTGATGCGGTGATCAGATCATTATATTGCAAAGGAAGACATACAATCTGCAACTAATTTATAGTAGGTGTGTATAGGCGACTCCAGCTTTAACACAGTCTGTGTTGCCAACAACGATCGGAACGTAGTATGCAGTATACCGTTTCTGGTACATCTCTCTCAATTTATGGGGTTAAGCCATGATGTACCGTCATTAACCTGATACGTGCTGTATACTTTTAGATTATCACGTCCGTGTTGACGGCGTACCAAACCCAGTACCAGACGAAGTACGCCACGCAGCAGTACGACGTGGTGGCGACCAAGACGGTGAACGTGCCTCAGGTACAGTACATCACCGGCACCGTCACCAGGCAGCGGTACCAGACGGTGGCCGTCATCCGTACCCAGCAGAAGTACCACACCGTCACCAAGTGCCAGCAGCAGGCCGGCTATCAGCAGCGCTAATAGGTCAGCGCCGCGCCGCGAACGTCACTGCAACTGGCGCGCCACAGACGTCG
The DNA here is from genome assembly GCA_036785665.1 of Chirona hameri. Classification (NCBI taxonomy): domain Eukaryota; kingdom Metazoa; phylum Arthropoda; class Thecostraca; order Balanomorpha; family Balanidae; genus Chirona; species Chirona hameri. The sequence continues at coordinate 14,417 of JAXIVJ010002731.1, read as the reverse complement.
CCGCCGCGCCACGGGACGTCTACATCGCCGCGTCGCGCAGTCGCGACCAGTGAGATGCTTCAGTTCAATGTTGCATGGCAAGCTCAGATGAAAACTAAGTCATTAGGTTAAGGCGCGCGAATTCCCCTGCTGTGATATAATATATTGTGAGGTGCACTGTTGCCCAGAGGAGCGGTGCTGAAGTGGTGCCGCTGCCCCGACCGGTCAGTCGCCCGTGGCCTCCTGTGTGGGTGGGTGTTGTCTGTAGGTATTTATGTATGTGGACACATTATTGTCGTGGGTATATCCAATTATAGTATTGGGCACAAAGTATTGAGATTGGGAGTCTGAAATAAATAAGCTTTCAACAAAGTGGGCGTGTAACAGTTCGCTTCCGAATGCTGTTAATTAATGCACATACAAGTTGTATAATTAAATGATAAGTTGCCAGCACAGGTCAGGACTGTACCGCACACCAGGACAGGTCAGGTCAGGACTATACAGCACACCAGGACAGGTCAGGTCAGGACTGTGCAGCACACCAGGACAGGATAGGACTGTACAGCACACCAGGACAGGTCAGGTCAGGACTGTAGAGCACACCAGCACAGGTCAGGTCAAGACTGTACATCACACCAGCACAGGTCAGGACTGTACAGCACACCAGCACAGGTCAGGACTGTACAGCACACCAGGACAGGTCAGGTCAGGACTGTAAAGCACACCAGCACAGGTCAGGTCAAGACTGTACATCACACCAGCACAGGTCAGGACTGTACAGCACACCAGGACAGGTCAGGTCAGGACTGTAAAGCACACCAGCACAGGTCAGGTCAAGACTGTACATCACACCAGCACAGGTCAGGACTGTACAGAACACCAGCACAGGTCAGGACTGTACACCACACCAGCACAGGTCAGGTCAAGACTGTACATCACACCAGCACAGGTCAGGACTGTACAACACACCAGCACAGGTCAGGACTGTACAGCACACCAGCACAGGTCAGGTATGTACAGCACACCAGCACAGGTCAGGACTGTACAACACACCAGCATAGGTCAGGACTGTACAGCACACCAGCACAGGTCAGGACTGTACACCACACCAGCACAGGTCAGGTCAGGACTCTACAGCACACCAGCACATGTCAGAACTGTACAGCCCGCCAGCACAGGTCAGGACTGTACAGCACACCAGCACAGGCCAGGTAAGGACTGTACAGCACACCAGCACAGGTCAGGACTGTACAGAACACCAGCACAGGACAGGACTGTACAGCACACCAGCACAGGTTAGGTCAGGACTGTACAGTACACCAGCACAGGTCAAGATTGTACAGCACACCAGCACAGATCAGGACTGTACAGCACACCAGCACAGGTCAGGTCTGTACAGCACACCAGCACAGGTCAAGACTGTACAGCACATTAGCACAGTACAGGTCAGGACTGTACAGCACACCAGCGCAGGTCAGGACTGTACAGCACACCAGCACAGGTCAGGTATGTACTGCACACCAGCACAGGTCAGGACTGTACAGCACATTAGCACAGCACAGGTCAGGACTGTACAGCACATTAGCACAGCACAGGTCAGGACTGTACAGCACACCAGGACAGGTCAGGACAGGACTGTACAGCACACCAGCACAGGTCAGGCCATGACTGTACAGCACACCAGCACAGGTCAGGATTGTACAGCACACCAGCACAGATCAGGACTGCACGTACAGCACACTGCAGGGCTCGTCACGACTACTGCAGTTAACCAGCGTGATATTGACACTCAAACTATGACGGCATGGTGAATGCGACCCCTCTAACCATCGCTGCACGCGTCCGCTTGTTGTGCTGCGAGTTGTTCGTTTATGCGAATGAAGTGTAAATGCTCTGGCCGAATGAATTGTAGATAGCGATGGAGCACGACCAATACGAGCTAGTTACGTATTCACAAAGTCGGATCACCGGCACCCAAAGGATGCATTAACATGCATGTAAGGGACATAACGACGTTGTTAGTTCGTACCACATTAACGCTCAACTATACTGCAAATAGGAGGAGTCGAATACATACCTGCTAAGCATCAGTTTGGCAATGGAGAGCGTGTGGCTAGTTTCATGTAGATAGCCTTAGGCATTGCGCTGGCGAAGCGACATCAGTCTGCTTCCTTCTGCGTATCAATAAATACCAGGTACGCTCTCCCTGGTCGTCAGGTAACTCGTGATGAAGGCCAATGGCCAGTAACGATGCTTTGGGCTAATGCAGGCCGCAACATATCGAATTCATCGAGCTGTTGTGTCATGCTGGTGAGAAAGCGTCAGTAACATTGTTCATTATACGCTAATTCATGTTAAAGCGTAATCTAACGTTATGTACCTAATTACGAGCGAGCGCGAAGCGTTCGCTCGTCTTCACGTGGTATATGGGGCAAATCTGAATACCAGTAAGGCACCGTAGTTGGCGATGAACGAGCAAGCGCGAAGGAAATGTATGGGGAATTTCAACTCGATCGGGCAAGTAGTTTCTGAGATACAAAAATGGTGCGCACGTGCACATGTGCAGAGGCACCCACCTTTGACTTGGGGGAAAGTGGGGGCTGAGAAGTCCCTAACCACACACCAAATTTGAACACAATCGGCTCAGCTGTTCCTGAGATATAGAATAGGGGTGTGCACGTGCGCACGTGCAGAGTCACCCCACCCCTGAATTTTGTGAAAGTGGCGGCTGAGGGGTTCCTAACCACACACAAAATTTGCATATAATCTGCCCAGCTGTTGCGGTGTTATTGCGAGAAAATACTTTTCCAACACCCCTCACGCGGCACGCGCCACGCGCAGTGGTAGTCTCCCACATGAGTCGGCACTCATCTCAAACAGGGTATGTCAGATGGGGCTGCTAAGCAAAGAAACCCGCTTGTCAATCGGACGTGCGGTTGCAGAGATATGAGCTTCTCAAAAGCGTCGCCACGGACCGGGTCGGGCCGCTCATAATCAGATTTTTTTTCCATACAACACGGAAGGACGCTCGCTCGTAATGAGCGGCCCAACCCGCCCCGGCCCGGCCCGTGGCGACGCTTTTGACAAGCTAATATCTTTGCAACCGCACGTCCGATTGACAAGCAGTCTTCTTTGCTGAGTAACCCCATCCAACCTACCTTGTTTGAGACCATTGCCGACTCACGTGGGTGACTACCACTGCCCGTGGCGCGTTCCGCGTGAGGGGTGTTGGAAGTTGTTTCCTCGCAATAACTCCGCAACGGCGGAGCCGATTGTGTTCAAATTTGGTGTGTGTGATGACCCCTCAGCCGCCACTTTCCCACAAGTTATTGGCGGGGTGCCTCTGCACGTGCGCACGTGCGCACCCCTATTATATATATCAGGAACGGCTGAGCCGATTGTGTTCAAATTTGGTGTGTGGTTAGGGAGCCCTCAGCCGCCGCTTTTCCACAAGTCAGAGATGGGGTGCCTCTGCACGTGCGCACGTGCGCACCCCTATTTTATATCGCAGGAATGGCTTAGCCAATTGTGTTTAAATTTGGTGTGTGGTTAGGGACCTCTCAGCCGCCGCTTTCCCACAAGTCAGGGGTGGGGTGCTTCTGCACGTGCATTACCACTGTGCAACCATTGCACTTACCATTGCTCCCCCCAAACACACAATATCAGAACAATATGCCCCATTTTCGCATTTTGCGCCAATTTCGCAATCTAAGCTGAAAATGCGTGTCTATGTTATCAAAATATATTGCTTTCTATTTTTTGGGGTGGGAGGGGGGTATATCTGGATAATTTATCCAAAGATTTTAAGAGAAAAAAAGTTGAGCGATCATGGCCTCTCGGCCCCCTTGTTCCTACACTTGTGACATTTTCGCTTAGTTGTCAATATTGAGGTCACCAAAGGTCATCGAAGTTCAAATTTCCCAGGCTTAGGACTTTGCTCCAGAAACACCCCAAATATCTCAGAAACTATGATAGCTTGGGACAAACAGAGAAACGCATTCGAAAGCTCTTTAAAAATCCCATCTCTTAGGTGTCCTCAAATTGTATATAAAGTCAATAGTTGAGGCTCCAAACTCCAGAGGTAACTAAAGGTCATGTTAGCATTTTCTTCCCAAAAGTCGTTAGTCCATAAATGTTTACATAATAAAGATATGCCAATAACTTTAACGCCATCGTGTTTGTCTAGCTAGCACGTCTCTAGCTCTCCAGTTTGTTCCTGGCATTTCCTGAAATTTTCAAAAGGCACATCCAAACGCCCCCCCCCCCCCTCCCCAGCACGGTGCGGGTTAGGCCTAATATATTGTGTTTGGATCCATGTTAAATAAACGCTCGTGCATCAGCGTTGTCAGCGCCAGGAGGAAGCCAAATACAGTTCAGTAAAATTACGGCCTGATCATTGGTGTTACTGGACTAGTGACTAACACGATAGTATTTTGTTTTCCTCCATCGCGTATTTCGCAATATCTCGTAAACTACCGCCAATATCGTTCCCAAACTTTCAGTACCCGCTTTCACATCAAGTACCGCTCACTAAACAGCTAAACGTTTTAGCAATAACTGGGGGAAATGTCAATGTCTCCCGCCATTTTCGCACATGCTCCTATTCCGAACTCCAGACGAAAAACGGTAACATTTCATTCCAACTGGCCATTTGTGCGTTCAAGTTAGGAGGGGACAATAAGATGTGTTTTTTTCTGTTAAGCAATAAGTTCCATGAATAGACGTAATTCGACACGATTCGTCACAAAAAGTCCATCTGAAGATAATTAGAATATAAACATTTCAGGTATCGATATCTCTAATTCTGCACCTTTAAATGGTTCCGCCAACTTGTACAAGTTTTTTAGGTTCGCCAACTTGTACGGACACTGTCCGTATTGTCCGTAGTGGTGGCGACGCCCATGTTACCTATACTGAGGTGTTCTACTGCTGAATCAAACAAGAATAAACAGAATCAAAATAAGAGCAAATCATATTGAACATTGTCCCATATTTTTTTTCTTCACTTTTCTTGATGGTTAATTATTAATTATAAAATAAATTATTATTACATTAAATTATGAAATAATTATAAGATTATGTCATATTTTCATTCAAAACTAGATTTGGCTTTTTATTTTAAGTTTTTTTAGCTTTTTTTATTAAGAGTTGAGGGTTAGATGGGGCAACACGCCCCACCGAGGTAAAACGCCTCACCAAAATATCTCGGAATTTAAAAGGTCGCGGGTAAAAATATTGCACTGAGAAAATATTTTACTACCTTAGTGTGGTAAAGGGGTCGTTGTCAATAAGTAACTTACCACCGATATATCACCGTTTTATTACCTCCCGGTAGTATTACTTACCACCCACTTACTACACCCTTTACTAACCCAAGGGTGGTAGAGGGGTCGTTATCGATTTGTCCGACCCATTTACCACATAGTACTACCTTGCTACCACCCCCGTTAGTAGCATTTTCCACCCACCAACCACGCTTCTACGACCCACTTACCACCCCCTGCAACCATTACCACCCTCCTATTACCCTGCTACCACCCTCTTACTACCCCGCTACCACCCTCCTACTACCTCGCTACGACCCTCCTACTACCCCTTACCACCCTCCTACTACCTCGCTACCACCCTCCTACTACCTCGCTACGACCCTCCTACTACCCCTGCTACCACCCTCCTACTACCCCGCTACCACCCTCTTACTATCTCACTACGACCCTCCTACTCCCCCGCTACCACCCTCCTACTACTCCGCTACCACCCTCCTACTACCTCGCTACGACCCTCCTACTACCCCGCTACCACCCTCCTACTATCTCGCTACGACCCTCCTACTACCCCCGCTACCACTCTCCTACTACCCCGCTACCAGCCTCCTACTACCTCGCTACGACCCTCCTACTACCCCTTACCACCCTCCTACTACCCCGCTACCACCCTCCTACTACCCCGCTACCACCCTCCTACTACCCCGCTACCACCCTCCTACTACCTCGCTACGACCCTCCTACTACCCCCGCTACCACCCTCCTACTACCCCGCTACCACCCTCCTACTACCCCGCTACCACCCTCCTACTACCTCGCTACGACTATCCTACTACCTCCTCACCACCCTCCTGCTACCCTCCTACCACCCTCCTACTACCCCCCACTACCGCAGTATCATCTACCTTACTATCTCAGTACTGAATCGAACGAGAAGGCATTTGTATTTGTATTGTATAAAAGTACGAACTATCCACACGAATGGGGTTTGTACAGTTCTTGGTCATATACGGTAAATTTGCATACCGGTAACACAGGGTAAAATCACTGCATACAGACTACAGTTATGACACACACGCCGCCGCCGCCGCCGCCGCCGCCGCCGCCGCCGGGATCCAGGGGGCCAAAGGGTCCATAGCCCCCTCCCCCCAACCGCCTGAAATCGGCACACAATTGACACATTTCCTGATATAGAAAACAATCTAAGCAACTTTTACCCAGGGAAATTTGTTTTACATCAGCCCCCAAATTCAGACTGGTTATTGATTCGACTCTGATTGAATCGATTGGAATCGTTAAATCAAAATCCCTAGAATAAAAAAAAAATCGATTCACCATCGGACTTTTGTATTCATGAATCATGATTGAATCAAAACCCGCATAGGAAAAAGGCTGATTGAATCAAAAAGACTGTACAATGCTATTTCAATGGCGAGTCAAACATGATTTATTTCTTTGAATCGGAAAGATCCATGAATCAAACGGTGACTGAATAATTTATATTCCAAAATGAATCGTGATTGAATCCGGCCCCCAACGGAGAGGATTTGGTAGCGTCACGTGACATGACGTCACGTGGACTTGAAGTTTTCCCTTCACCATTGACTTAACACGTAAACTGACCCAACTTATGACCTCAAAATTTCGGTCACCGGGTGGTAAATAAAATGCGTTTTTGGCATAGATGTTAAGCTAGTTTTCTTCTGTTTATGAGAATGTCCACTTTTAGACCTAAAGAGTGGCTGAAATGCGCCTAAATATTGGCCAAAGGTATGTATGTTAAACCCGGCCCTGGTGGTGTGGGGGTCATTTTGACCCCCTCCCCCCCCCCCCCCTTGAGTTTTTTTTCGGGAATAGCGAGAAAACGGCGGCGCGCAGGGCCACGAAATTCGGCACAGCTATTCAGGCATCAATTACCAACATTTTGTGGAAGTTTTAACTGCAGGTCATCTCAGGTCAGGTCACCAGGTCACGTCAAGTGATCTTATCTCCAAACATGTTTGCGGTCGTGCCAAAGCCAGTGTTTGTCCGATAGATTTGAAACCTTCAGGATTGCATAAGGCCATACGTACCTACAATTCGTTGATCTCGTATTTTTTGTATCTGTGACCTAAGGTCAGATCAATTTCGTGACCTCCCATTATAAGTAAGTGGGAAAATATACAAATGCTTCCTAGTCAGAGAAAATGGATTAAATCAGGTCAATTCTTTCAGATACATACTATTTTACCTCATTATTGATGACCCGGGTGCAATTTTTGCTCTGTGACCTCTGCAAGGTGAGCTGAGGTCATCTCAGGTCACCAGCACTTTTTGCCAATAACTCTTTATATAATAAAGATAGAGACGTGCAAACGACACCACTGTGTTTTCTCGTCGAGTCGCGTCGCCCCATGTGCAACATATCCTACCTTTGTCACCAAATGACCTTGACCTGAGGTCAAATTTTGAAGTTGACCTAACTAAGTCACCATTATCATGGTTCGAAGCGCCTTGACGAGACAAACACGATAGTGTTAAATTCATTGTTATATATCTAACCAATACAACGGTATTTATGAAAGCGTTTTGGGGAAGACAATGCCCACATGACCTTTGGTGACCTCTAGGGCCTAAACTATTGACCTGAGCGTTTGTTAATTTGATAACACTCAATTTAATTTTGCATGAGCTTTCGGTTGCCTTTTCCGTTCGTTCCTAGCTGTCATAGCTCCCAAGATATGTGGGGGGGGGGGGGGGGGGGGTTCTGTAGCAAAGTCCTATACTTGGAAAATTTGACCTTCGGTGACCTCATTATTGAACTGAGCCAAATCATACCTGGCATAACGTTGAATGGTCTTGTTAAGAGCTTTCAAACTCTTTGTTCGCGTCTTTCTAGCCCTTTAGTTCTCTAGTTACAGGCAGACTGGTTATTGATTCAACTTTTTTGGAACGATTCAATCATGATTCATTTTGGGATCTGAATGATTCAATCACTGTTGGATTCACATTTTTTAGAATTGTTTCTTTCCAATTGATAGAATAAAAACAAATATTGAATTGATTCACGTTTCATTCAGCATTTACATATTTGTGGTGAATGTAAGTCAAATAAATACAAATTGAAACATACATATACATATACATATACATATGTGTATTAATGTATATATGTATTAATGTATATGATCATTAAAACATTGTTACAACAATACTATTTCAGTATAAATAAATGTAGCCACTGGGACTGCAATCTGCATGTATTTACACAACTTACCAGTGTACTTTTGATCCAATCACGATTCATGAATCAAAAGATCTGGTGGTGAATATTTGTTTTCTCAAGGAATTTTGATTGAATAATTCCAATTGATTCAAGCAGTGTCGAATAAATAACCAATCTGGTTAGAGGGGGTCATCCCCCCCCCCCCCGCCACAGCAATATAATTAACACATTATATTGTGTTCCTGAGGAATAGGGTACTATGTGGAAACACATTCACATTCACAAACACATTCACATTCACAACACACATTCACAAACACATTCACATTTACAAACACATACACATTCATTCTATTCATTCAAACACATACACATGCATGTAGATTGTAGGTGGGAACACATTCACAAACACATACACATTCAATATATTAATTCAAACACATACACATGCATCTAGGTGGGAACACATTCACAACACACATACACACATTCCTACCCCCTCCCACCAACATAATGAACTAAATACTGACATTGGCATATCATAGCATACAAATGTCCATAGTAGAAGTTTACCAGCACTAATAAGCACCAAACATGCATAAACGTGGAGTGGAAAGATCAGAATGGAGAATATCACATCAGTAATGATTTGAGTAACAGCAACTACATGTTTGTAAGAAATATGGAAATCACAAGGGCTCAAATCACAGATGCTCAAAATGGTTGATGAATAGGTGAATAGGTGTAGATAGGTGTTGGTGTCAGAATTTAAGTGCCGGAGTGGCACTTGGCAGTAAATGGTAGTCATAGCACACATTAATTGTAACCAGGATAATATGTTAACTGATAATCTCCTCATATACAGGAATACAAAACTAAGGATAGCTTAAATCCTCCAAATATATTATAAAATGGTTATCCTATCCACCCAAGGATGCGCTCAAGCTAATATCGCGTATCATATTTGATACAATAATAGGTACAATATCAGAAAAATTATTGATGCTGTTTTTTTTCTTCATAGACACTATTTAGCCGCCAGAGTGTTTCAAGAATAAACAGTCAACTCATCATAGTAATGTATTGACCAAGACACGCTTCATAATTCATATTGATACTTCTTCAGTTGGTCATTAAAAATAGGACATACAAAACAATCGATGATTGACACTGCAAACATACATTCAAAGTTCATTCACATCACATGATATTGTTTCATCTATTAGTCTCCTAAGAGGCGTTAGGCGAAGCAATCACATGTTAGACATCTAATTTATGTATTGAGAAGAAAAAAATGAAGCCATTTCAGATAGTTATTCTTCCAGTCTTCGGATTCATAAATTCTGACTTCAAGCACTGCAGTTTCAAGCGCAATTCTTGTTTTCTTGTCTATATTATCTTTAATACTCATTGCACCTTATCAACTGGGTATAGTTAGTTCCACATTCATGACTATGCTTCACGATTGTTTTGGTTTTCTTATATTGCCAATATTTCCTGTGCTCCTATATTAGCCTTGTGTTCAAACTTCTTTTGACTTCCAGTTTCACCATATGGCTTTGTACATCTCTTGCATGGTATCTTGTAGACAAGCCTGTGATCATGTTGCTTTCTTTTATAATTTATCATATTCTTCCCAGTTCCCAGTCTTACTTGTTACCTACTATCACATTAGCATGTTTCAGAAAATGTGCAATCGTATCAACATGTCTGGATTGCAGAACAACTGGATAGCTAAGTATCAATACGAAACGCGTCTTGGTTAATAAATTATTATGAGGAGTTGACTGTGTATATATGTCAATATGAACGTTAACAATTTCAATAAATTAGCATGAATTAATTTAAGCAGCGCAACTTCGTCCCCACACCGCAAGACGCTCCCCGAGCGAATGGCAAAACACAGATAAACAACGCAGTTTAACAAACGTCTCTTCAGCGACAGAAATGTCTCATAATATTACTGCCATACTTGGGCTTGATTCAAACCTCCGACCTACCCGTTAGTTATAGTTATCTTGATTGAATCCTTCCAAAAAGGTGAATCAATAACCAGTCTGTCCCCAATGCATAAGCATGCAAAATCCGATGGGTATTCATAATTGTGTGATCGACTTTTGGGGATTTGCCCCCCTCCCCCCCCCCCCAAACACTTATGCTGAAACCACCTTTGCAATCAATCACTTTATGTATAGGGTAAACACTAAACAACCTTAAAGCTGTAAACAACCTTCCATTGGGTTTTTCATCTATTGGTGATGTAGACGATACTACAACATCAATAGCATGAAGTCTCATTTGCATGGCTCAACGACAGTGGATGTTGCACGTGTCACAATGACTTGACTGACTGATGACAAAAGACTAGACACAAGACAACTAGACCCTTAGTCCCAAGAGGATATGGTTATTGAATATTGACCCATAAACATACAAACATAGCCATAGCATGAAGTCTGGCATTATGATGTGTTCTGCATTATGGTTAATAGCCAGCCGACTGGCAGGCATGGCTCAACGACAGTGGATGTTGCGCTTGTCACAATGACTTGACTGACTGATGACAAAAGACTAGACAAGACAATTAGACCCCTAAGTCCCAAGAGGATATGGTTATTGAATATTGACCCATAAACAAACAAACATAGCCATAGCATGAAGTTTGGCATTATGATGTGTTCAGCATTATGGTTAATAGTCAGCTGACTGACAATGGCATGGCTCAACGACAGTGGATGTTGCGCGTGTCACAATGACTTGACTGACTGATGACGAAAGACTAGACACAAGACAATTAGACCCTTAGTCCCAAGAGGATATGGTTATTGAAAATTGACCCATAAACAAACAAACATAGCCATAGCATGAAGTTGGCATTATGATGTGTTCTGCATTATGGTTAATAGTCAGCTGACTGACAATGGCATGGCTCAACGACAGTGGATGTTGCACGTGTCACAATGACTTGACTGACTGATGACAAAAGACTAGACAAGACAATTAGACCCCTAGTCCCAAGAGGATATGGTTATTGAATATTGACCCATAAACAAACAAACAGAGCCATAACATGAAGTCGGGCATTATGATGTGTTCGGCATTATGGTTAATAGTCAGCTGACTGACAAGTTTGATATTTTGACAATCGGTAATCTTCGACTACACCGAGATCAAATTTGACTAGGTTACTATGGTAACCCATTCGTTCCAATTTTTGCCAGGGGTTGGTTACCACCTGGTGACGCATACCACCCATGTTACCAGTACCTTACCATAGTAGGCTAGTTAAGCTTACTAACAGGTTACCATAGCTGTACCGCCAACCCTTAGTAACCCTTACCACGGTCATACCACCTACCCTACTCAGTGCTACCAACCCCTTACCAACCATGTTTCAATGAGAAATGACCAAACGCAGTCGCTCAATCTGGAAGTATATTTCCAACGTCCACCTTTCACGTACACACGATATATTGAATGACAACTCGTTGCTCAAGACACAGCCGTACAGGCGCTGACCTCAATTCTTATTGTGGGCGCTGTATCATCACGACTGTCTTCTAAATGCGCTATGCCCATCGGGACAATTGCTCGCTCGACAATTAAGTCGTTGCTCTTCTAAACTTGTCTCAGGGAAGAGTGACGTGGTGCACCGCGGACTTCATCTTCCCCTTCCCTTCCCCCAAGATCCTCAGAGGACTCATCTGCGCAGCTTCTGCAAGCACAAACAAATCGTTCCAGGAAAACAACACAACTGAAAGCGTCTTGTTTTTGTACACGGTTGATTGTACCTTATGATGCTTTAAATTATGCTTTGAATTCATATGTATAAGTAATTCATCGTCCCTTCACGTACGTCCGCTTAGAGCTTTAAATTGTTTTGTTTCCTCAGTAGGTATAGGTTATAGGTACTTACCCATTCTTATTCCCAACGCCTGACTTCAGCCGCAGCGACAACCGACACGGTGACCAATGTTTCACAAGTCACAACACTAACTTCACCTTTTCACCAACGCTTCACTTCCATCCACCCAGCTTTTAACACGCGCCCTGGAGGGCCTCTGATAATTACACGCCCTGGAGGGGGGGGCGGATTTCGCCCCCCCCCCCCCCCCTATGATCTCGAAAACCACGCAACATAGCGGCAAGCGGGAAACGACGTTAGATAGCTCGAGACAAGCTCTTTCGAAAGTTTTTCGTTTTTTTCAGGTCAATATTGAGGTCACCAGAGGTCATCAAGGGTCAGATTTTCAAGTTTCAAGACTTCGGTCCGAACACCCCCAAATATCTCGGGAACTATGATAGTTAGCAGAAAACGGAAAAAAAACAAACGAAAGTCATTACAAAATGCAATCGACGTAGGTGTCCTCAGATTTGAGCTCAGGTCAATAGTTTAGGCTCCAGAGGTCATCGAATGTCAAAAAGGTGATTTTGTCTTCAAAACTGTTTTTCGCAAATAACCTTTTACCTAATAAAGATAAAGCAATAATGTTTACGCCTTCGCGTGTGTCTTGTCAAGGTGCTTCGAATCATATTCATGGTGAACGGGTTAGGTTAACTGAACAATTTGACCTCAGGTCAAGGTCAAGTGGTGACCCAAGTTGATCATGTTGCATATTGGGAGACGTGTCTCGACGAGACAAACATATTGGTACCATTTTATCTTCTCTATCTTCATTATGTCGATAGTTATTGATAAAAAAAGTGTTGGCGCCTGGCGGTCACAAAATTGACCTGACCTTAGGTCACCGATATTAGAAATCCGAGATAAAAAAATTGTTGGTATATATGACGTTATGAAGTCCTGCAAGATGGAAACCGATCGGCGTAAAACTGTGGCTGTGGTACTACTGCAAACGTTTTGGAGTTGAGGTCATCACGTGACCTGGTCTGGTGACCTGACCTGAGATGACCCGAGGCCAAGAATTTTGCATAATGCGGGAAGTTCATTTATAAACAGGTGTACAAAAAAACGGAGGCACTGCGCGACGCCGTTTTTGCGCTATCCTCGAAAAACCGGAGGGGTGGGCGGATTTCGACCCCCCCCCCCCCCCCCCCCTCCAGGGCGCGTTTTAACACCGCATCTGCGCCGAGCACGATAAACAGCACCGCACGCCGCCGCCGTCCGCCGCCACTGACGGACGGCTTCGTGAGAACCGTTACACGCGCTTGAACGCGCCCGCAAGTATCCATAGCAACGCAACGGCCAGGGCACCTGGTCATCTATTAGTAACCCTTACCACCCACATCCAATGTGCTCCTTTAGTATTGCTATAGTAACTGCTACCACCCCATATACGTAGTCACTGTTACTAAGGCCTTGCCAGGGGTCCTAGTCACTGATACTAAGGTGCTACCAGGTGTGCGGCTTGGCATGGTAACTGACACTAGAGTCTTACCAGGGGTCTAGTACTGAAACTAAGGTGTTACCATGGTGCACTTGGCAGGACCCTGGTATTGACCTGGTCAGACCTTGGTAACTGGTGGGGGTTGGTAGACCCCTGGTAACTATTTATCTCAGTGTAAAGTACCTATCATCTATCAGTGCACCGTGATTATATATATATATATATATATATATATATATTATATATATATATATATATATATATATATATATATATATATATATATATATATATATATATATATATATATATATATATATATATATATATATATATATATATATATATATATATATATATATATATATATATATATATATATATATATATATATATATATATATATATATATATATATATATATATATATATATATATATATTATATATATATATATATATATATATATATATAATATATATATATATATATATATATATATATATATATATATATATATATATATATATATACTATATATATCTATATATATATATATATATATATATATATATAATATATATTATATATATACTATTATATATATATATATATATATAT